>JAAKFY010000005.1:491031-495162 GCA_011823955.1 Dissostichus mawsoni
GGTGCGTGATGTTGGGTCTCTCGCGCATCTGCAGGCGCGTGAGGATGTGCCGCTTCACCGCCTCCAGAAAGTCTCCGCGCAGCAACGCCGCTTCTGCCGCGTCACTGCGAACCGCTGCGCATCGACGCCGCACGACGCGCAGCCGTCCAGCGACGCGGCAGAAGCGGCGCGCAGTGACGCGTCCGCGGTGCGCAGTGACGCGGCAACCACGAAGAGAGCGAGGAGGCGGAAGAAACAGATCCTCATTTTCCGAGAGAAGAAGAAGAGGAAACTTTCTCGGAGTTTCTGTAGATGTAAAGATCCAAACACTGCGCTCACATGGCGCTGCGGTCCGCTTTAACCCGGGTTAGAAAGGCTCGTTATCCCGGAGTATAAACGCTCCTTATCCCGGCTTTCTGTCCTCTTTATCCCGTGTCTTCTCTCCCTTTATCCCGGGTTATATGTCCTCTTTACTCCCGAGTTTTCTCACACTTTTCCCCCAGATTAAAGTCCTCTTTTCCCAGACTTTAGTCCTTCTTTATCCCGGGTTATATGGTCCTCTTTATCCCGGTTTTCCTCACTGTTTATCCCGGGTTATATGGTCCTCTTTATCCCGGTTTTCCTCACTGTTTATCCCGGGTTATCTGTCCTCTTATTGCAGGGTTGTTTGGTCCTCTTTTCCCCTGCAGTATTCTCTCTTTATCCCGGGTAATATATCCTCTGTGTGCAGGGTCTCTGATGTCCTCTGTATCCCAGGTTTATCCCAGGTTTATCCCGGGTTATGGTCCTCAGTATCCCGGGTTAAACGGCGTCTCTCCTCACAGCATCCCGTCCCGCAGCAGAAGGAGCAGTCTGGTCCTTCCAGATGAAAGTGACTCCATGTTGTTCCTCCTCAGCACAGGGAGGTGTTTCCATGCTGCCTCTGACACTCACATCCCAAACACTGAGAGGAAACTTTTATATACAGGGGCCAAAGCCAGGGGGCGGGGCTTAAGAGAGAGGGGGGGGGGCTTAGTGACACTCCCCCAGGACCAATCACTTCTAAAGACCCCTCAAAAAACCCTGTTTAGAGACAAATGTGCTTATTTTTGTCACTAATTAGACTTTTTGGATCCTTTAATTATCAGATGGATAGAGGCTGAAGAGAGAAGGGGGCGGGGCTAAGTGACCTCGGGACCAATCACAGTGACATGCTGTTATAGCAAAGGGTTCAGTGACCAAAAGTAAATTACAATCTTTAAAGGAAATGTAATAAATACCAGAATAAAAGTCACGTAGAGCTACAGGACATGATCAATAACACTCACTGTATTATTTTATCTAATTATAATCCTAAAAAAGACTCTAAATATGTAATTAACCTGAGCCTGTGTGTGTTTATAGCAAAGAAATCACTGATATTTCAGAATAAAAGTCCCTAAATGCTGCAAGAGACATGTAATAACACTCTTTGCTTTATTTAAGCTGCTTTTAAACCTCAAAAAGACTCAAAATATGCAAATAAACTGAGATTTGATGTGTTTTTGGCAACATTTAAACACAATCTTTACAGAAAAGTATTGATATTTCAAAATAAAAGTCCCTAAATACCACAGGAGACACGTTTTAAACATCACTTTAGTATTTTAGCTGCTTCTAATCCTCTGAAAGCCCTCAACTATGTAAACAATCTGAGTTTTTCGAGTCGAAAAAGTTTCTCAATTTGAGACGAAAAACCACAAAAGCATTTGTTAGAGAAACTCAGAAAAACCAAATGAGCAACTGGAGCCGCGGAGCTGACCTCTGACCTCTGATTATCATAACCTAAAACAACATGAGGCCGAAGAGGCCCTCATCATGTGACCCGGGTTTATTCAATTTGATTCATAACACCTGCAAATAAAACCAAATTCTTACCGTCGACAGGGATAATAAACACGTATAATTTAATTATAATATAATTAAAGGTATAATATAAGAACATATTTATAACTTTAAGTCACTTTGAGGTGTTTTGAAGGGAAATTCAGGGGTGTGTAATGTAGTTATTTAACCTCATTGTATACAGACAGTGATCTGTTTAACAGCAGTGGAGAAAGTGAGGAAATGGCGCCATCTGCGGGACAAACAGTGGAACTGCAGGTAGGTGAAATATGTATAAATCACATTTTTTATATTATATTTTACCCCATAAATATTGCAAATGTATTAAATTGTTGATAAAATGAATTATACTCTGGTCCTATTACTCCATTTATTTTTTTAATTAATTTATACTTTGATTTTTTATACAGTTATCAACACGTCCACTTTTTTAGATTTATTATTTACATTTTTGGTATGTTAAATATAATCATAATAGTTTCAAGAAAAACATTTATATTCTAGTCAATTTTTAATAATTTAATTGTTTATCACTTATATTTTTTTCTCATTTTAAAAATAGTATAAAGATAACTGTTGTTAAGTTAAAATCAATACAAAACTCAATTTAAAGGAATACAAGGAATTCCGTGACATCACATCCGGTTGAACGTTATCAAAGATGAGGAAAAGATGTATCACTCCGCGTCTGTTTCCCGAGTCCGTAAAGCCGTGAACTATTTGTAAAAGCCGTATTTTAAATCTGATATGACTACATTTGAAGTACATGTTGACTAACTAACTACAAACATTATTGATTCATTGTATTTATTTGTAGTTTTATTCGAAGGAATAAATAAATCCAGGCCCGTTTCCTAGCTGTTCCTGGCTTGGTTTTTAACCACAGACTCACTCCTCTTGTTGTAACACATGATCTTTGTTTGAGTCCCTGTACAAGGTGCGGCAGAATCTCCCGTTTAACTTGTAAAAAGTTTGTGTTTTTCTCAGTTTATGGCGGATTCCTTAGCTACAGCCACCATAACACGTTAGCAGGTGAGTTCCGACACTTATTCCGCGTTGTTTAAACCAGCTTTGAACTTTCTATGTTACGTTTTAAGGCAGTTTTCTCTGAATTCGCCTAAAGCGTTATCTATCGCGGCTAGCTATCAGTTAGTGAGTGACACCGTGAGCAGCCAATAGGGAGCGAGATAGGGGAGTATGAGCCAATCAGAGGCAGGCAGGAGGCGGGAGCTTGCAGTGGCTGTGTAGTGTCTTGTAGAAACTCGTTGATATGTCAGCTGGTGTTGCAGAGAGGAACATGAAATATAGTTCCTCTTTTACTCAAACAGCCTAACTACTCGTGCATTTCTCATTAGCTTCACTGCCAACATGACTCAGGGTTATCCAGCTTGATTTTACAGTAAAAACAGCTCATATTTTCCCGTTCTGCCCTCATGTTATTGTCCTTGCAGCCCGCATTACAGCCATAAAGGTCACTGTGAAGTGTGTGTGTGTCCACTCACAGTGTGTGTTTCCACCGCAGTGTGTGTTTACAGTGGCTCTTCATCACCTACACACTCTATTAGAGGAGTGTGTAAGTGCTGGGACAAGTATGCAGGTATTTATCTGCAGAAAAAGTACTCATAACACACTTAAAATACTCCATTCTGAGATAACGTCCTGCAAAAACCTGCAAACCATTCATTAAAGACACATTTCGCACTAGAATACACGTTATTAATGCACTAAAATCAATGTATTTAATGCACTAGAATACATGTAAATATTTTACTAGGTTAAATGTCATTTTCTTCCTGAAATAAATGAAATGATTGCACTAAAATGAATATAATAATTAACACATGATACATGTTTAATAAGTGTGTAACCACTGTTATTGTCAGGTTAAAACATGTGTAACACCTTTCTGTTACAGGCCTGTTGTAGAGTGCTTTAAGAGCTTGGTAAGTGTAATTTAAATTAATATATTTAACAATTCTTAGATTTATTTGAATGGAAAAGAAGCTTTCTAAAAATAAGTTAGGGCATGCACATTATCCAGGAGGTTTTTACAAATATTAATGACTGCTTAAATATTAAAATGGAGACACATTTTAATCATCACTTTTGAATTTTAGCTGGCTGCTGAATATCATAACCTGAAATGAACATATTTTAAATTTCTTAGATTATTTTAATTGAAAATTAGCTTTTGAAAATATTTTAGTACATGCTCATTATCCAGGAGGTTTTAAACATATTAATGACTGAATAAATATTTTTAAATGTATTAATTTATATTTGTCTATT
>JAAKFY010000005.1:496162-501162 GCA_011823955.1 Dissostichus mawsoni
CCGTTGATCAGGATCACATCGATCGTGGTGCCCATCCCGGGGAGAGCTTTCACCTGGAGAGACATCCAGCTGTTAGTTTCACAATAAGAGCTTTCACCTGAAGAGACATCCAGCTGTTAGTTTCACAATAAGAGCTTTCACCTGGAGAGACATCCAGCTGTGAGTTTCACAATAAGAGCTTTCACCTGGAGAGACATCCAGCTGTTAGTTTCACAATAAGAGCCTCTTTCTACACTCCTTTCACAATAAGAGCTTTCACCTGGAGACATCCAGCTGTGAGTTTCACAATAAGAGCTTTCACCTGAAGAGACATCCAGCTGTTAGTTTCACAATAAGAGCTTTCACCTGGAGAGACATCCAGCTGTTAGTTTCACAATAAGAGCTTTCACCTGAAGAGACATCCAGCTGTTAGTTTCACAATAAGAGCTTTCACCTGGAGAGACATCCAGCTGTGAGTTTCACAATAAGAGCTTTCACCTGGAGAGACATCCAGCTGTTAGTTTCACAATAAGAGCCTCTTTCTACACTCCTTTCACAATAAGAGCTTTCACCTGGAGACATCCAGCTGTGAGTTTCACAATAAGAGCCTTTATACACTCCTTTCACAATAAGAGCTTTCACCTGGAGAGACATTCAGCTGTGAGTTTCACAATAAGAGCCTTTATACACTCCTTTCACAATAAGAGCTTTCACCTGGAGAGACATCCAGCTGTTAGTTTCCCAATAAGAGCCTCTTTCTACACTCCTTTCCCAATAAGAGCCTCTTTCTACACTCCTTTCACAATAAGAGCCTTCACCTGGAGAGACAACCAGCTGTGAGTTTCACAATAAGAGCCTCTTTCTACACTCCTTTCACAATAAGAGCTTTCACCTGGAGAGACATTCAGCTGTGAGTTTCACAATAAAAGCCTTTATACACTCCTTTCACAATAAGAGCTTTCACCTGGAGAGACATCCAGCTGTTAGTTTCACAATAAGAGCTTTCACCTGGAGAGACATCCAGCTGTGAGTTTCACAATAAGAGCCTTCACCTGGAGGCACATCCAGCTGTTAGTTTCCCAATAAGAGCCTCTTTCTACACTCCTTTCACAATAAGAGCTTTCACCTGGAGAGACATTCAGCTGTTAGTTTCACAATAAGAGCCTCTTTGCACCTCTAAAGTTTCACAATAAGAGCCTTCACCTGGAGGCACATCCAGCTGTTAGTTTCACAATAAGAGCCTTTTTATACTATAGTTTCAGAATAAGAGCCTCTCTCATCCCCAGAGTTTCAGAATAAGAGCCTCTCTCATCCCCAGAGTTTCAGAATAAGAGCCTCTCTCATCCCCAGAGTTTCAGAATAAGAGTGTCTTTATTGTTTGATTGTAGCCTTTATCTAACCAGGTGAAAGCCCCTTGAGATCAAAAGATCTCTTTTTCGAGGGTGACCTGCAGCACATTGGTTACACATGTAACAAACAACAGAACAACAATAAGGACGACATACAACATGAATTACAGGGTACAGTTTAGAAACTCTATTTACAGTGACAGGTACCATGAGTATCAGACAGCATGTCACCCAGCCGAGTTTCAAAAGGATGCAGGGGAACCAAAGTGCTCAGTTTTAAACATGTTTGCAGACTGTTCCAAGTTAGTGGAGCTGCACAACTAAAAGCTTTCCTCCCTAAGACAGTCCTAGCACTCGGCACATTTAATAAAACCACATCATGAGATCTCAGGCAATAAGTACTTTCAATTCGTGGAGAGATCAGAGAGCAGAGATAAGAAGGTAGTTTACCCAGCATGGCTTTGTAGAGGAACATGTACCAGTGACTGAGCCTCAGTGAGAGAAGGCAGACCTGCCCTGGCATACAGGGTGCAGTGATGAGTCAGTGCTTTACAGTTAGTAACTCATCTCAGAGCACTGTGATACGCAGCATCTAACTTCTCCAGGTGATGATCAGGTGCATTCATAGAGACCAGATCCCCAGAGTCCAGCACAGGTCAAAGGTCACAGAGCCTTTTCCTGGCTTCAAGTGAGAAACAGGACTTGTTCCTGTGAAAGAAACCTAGTCTCACCCTCAGCTCTCTGAGCAGGTTAATGACCTGAAGTTTAAAAGAGAGGCAATCATCAAGCCAGATACCAAGGTGTTTATAACAGGTAACCACGTCGAGTACTTGTCCCTGCAGAGTAACAATATCCAAAGCAGTCTCTGGAGTCTTTTCAGCTTTTGAAAAGAGCATTACTTTGGTTTTCTCAACATTTCAAAGAAGCTTAAGTTCAGAGAGCTGAGTCTGAATAATGTTAAAAACAGCCTGTAATTCATCACCAGCCTCCTGAATGGAGGGACCTGCACAGCACATCACGGTATCATCCGCATCAAAGTGTAAAGTAGCTTCCACCTACATTTTCACCTAAGCTGTTGATGTAGATGGAGAATAAAAGTGGACCTAAAACAGAACCTTGTGGAACACCATTAGCAATGTTCAACCACTCAGAAGTGAGCCCATCAAAGTGAACACATTGGGACCTTTCAGAGAGGGAGTTCACAAACACCCCCCCCCACTTTATATCCCCAGTTTCAGAATAAGAGTCTCTTTATATCCCCAGTTTCAGAATAAGAGTCTCTTTATATCCCCAGTTTCAGAATAAGAGTGTCTTTATATCCCCAGAGTTTCAGAATAAGAGTCTCTTTATATCCCCAGAGTTTCAGAATAAGAGTGTCTTTATATCCGCAGAGTTTCAGAATAAGAGTCTCTTTATATCCCCAGAGTTTCAGAATAAGAGTGTCTTTACATCCCCAGAGTTTCAGAATAAGAGTCTCTTTATATCCCCAGAGTTTCAGAATAAGAGTCTCTTTATATCCCCAGAGTTTCAGAATAAGAGTCTCTTTATATCCCCAGAGTTTCAGAATAAGAGTGTCTTTATATCCCCAGAGTTTCAGAATAAGAGTCTCTTTATATCCGCAGAGTTTCAGAATAAGAGTCTCTTTATATCCCCAGAGTTTCAGAATAAGAGTCTCTTTATATCCCCAGAGTTTCAGAATAAGAGTGTCTTTATATCCCCAGAGTTTCAGAATAAGAGTCTCTTTATATCCCCAGAGTTTCAGAATAAGAGTCTCTTTATATCCCCAGAGTTTCAGAATAAGAGTCCCTCTCACCCCCAGAGTTTCACAATAAGAGCCTATCTTTATACCCCCAGAGTTTCACAATAAGAGCCTATCTTTATATCCCTAGATTTTCAGAATAAGAGCCTCTCTCCTCCCCAGAGTTTCAGAATAAGAGCGTCTCACCTCCATGACCTGCGCCCTCAGCTCGTCGCAGTGAGCTAGCCGTTTAGCTAGCATGGTCTGAGTGAGCTCGACCAATAGAGCGATCAGGTTCCCCATGCCGTCCCCACTGTGGGCCGAGGTGGGCACCAGAGACACGAAGGTCCGGGGGTCTTTGTTCTCGAAGAACAGCGCCGCGTTCAGACCCTGCAAAACATCAGCGTTAATGTTTATCTATGTTTAAATGTTATTCTAAAGAGTCAAAGGTGTTCATCAGATGCTCAAAGCTGCAGGGTAGAAATGTCTTCTGACCGAGCTCCTCCCACAACGCAACATATATAATAACACACAGAAATACTAAATAGTGCAAGAAGTCTGTATACACGTGAATAGAATATGACGGTTTATTACGGTTATGTTTATTAAAGTTCCTTCACTGAAGACTAAGTGTTTCTCGTTTAAATGAATCATATAAATATAATATAATAATATGAATCTATAAGACCCGCCCCTAAAGGAAAGGCAGTGCTGTGATTGGTGGACAGAGGGATGATTGACACCTGCTGGGCGAACTCCACGATAACGGCCTTCACTCTCTCGTCGAACTCGTCCTTGGTGTTCTTCTTCTGCTTCTTCAGCGTGGCCACCACGTCCGTCTCTGGGCTGCGCTTCCAGTCGTACAGACGGTCCACCTGAGACAACAACAACACCGTCAGACAACAACAACAACAACACCGTCAGACAACAGTCAACAGGAAGTACCGTGTTGACCCGATTATAAGACCACCCCTCTGTTTCAAGACTCATTTTTGGAAAAATACCTTTTTGAAGATCAAGTCTTGTTTTTATAAAGAAAATAATTTTATTTGAAAATAAAGACGACACATTGTGTTCAAATGTGTCGTCTAATCGTCACATTGTGTTCAAATGTGTCGTCTAATCTTCACATTGTGTTCAAATGTGTCGTCTAATCGTCACATTGTGTTCAAATGTGTCGTCTAATCTTCACATTGTGTTCAAATGTGTCGTAATCTTCACATTGTGTTCAAATGTGTCGTCTAATCGTCACATTGTGTTCAAATGTGTCGTCTAATCGTCACATTGTGTTCAAATGTGTCGTCTAATCTTCACATTGTGTTCAAATGTGTCGTCTAATCTTCACATTGTGTTCAAATGTGTCGTCTAATCTTCACATTGTGTTCAAATGTGTCGTCTAATCGTCACATTGTGTTCAAATGTGTCGTCTAATCGTCACATTGTGTTCAAATGTGTCGTCTAATCTTCAGACTCTTCTCATTCAGCTTCTGCATCGCTGGGTTGTTGCTCCCACTCTAACTATCGTCACCATCCGTGGCATTTGATCATTGATCTGCAGCATTTGATCATTGATCTGCAGCATTTGATCATTGATCTGCAGCATTTGATCATTGATCTGCAGCATTTGATCATTGATACGCAGCATTTGATCATTGATACGCAGCATTTGATCATTGATACGCAGCATTTGATCATTGATACGCAGCATTTGATCATTGATACGCAGCATTGATACGCAGCATTGATCATTGATACGCAGCATTCGATCCGCAGCATTTGATCTGCAGCATTTGATCATTGATACGCAGCATTTGATCATTGATACGCAGCATTCGATCATTGATACGCAGCATTTGATCATTGATACGCAGCATTTGATCATTGATCTGCAGCATTCGATCATTGATACGCAGCATTTGATCATTGATACGCGG
>JAAKFY010000005.1:506162-526162 GCA_011823955.1 Dissostichus mawsoni
GGAAAGAGAGGGGGAAAGAGAGGGGGGAAAGAGACGGGGAAAGAGACGGGGAAAGAGAGGGGGAAAGAGACGGGGAAAGAGAGGGGAAAGAGAGGGGGAAAGAGAGGGGAAAGAGAGGAGGAAAGAGACGGGGAAAGAGACGGGGAAAGAGAGGGGGAAAGAGAGGGGGAAAGAGACGGGGAAAGAGACGGGGAAAGAGACGGGGGAAAGAGACGGGGAAAGAGACGGGGAAAGAGAGGGGGAAAGAGAGGGGGAAAGAGAGGGGGAAAGAGACGGGGAAAGAGACGGGGAAAGAGACGGGGGAAAGAGACGGGGAAAGAGACGGGGAAAGAGAGGGGGAAAGAGACGGGGAAAGAGACGGGGAAAAGAGGGGAAAGAGACGGGGAAAGAGGGGGGAAAGAGAGGGGGAAAGAGACGGGGAAAGAGACGGGGAAAGAGAGGGGGGAAAGAGACGGGGAAAGAGACGGGGAAAGAGAGGGGGAAAGAGACGGGGAGACGGGGAAAGAGACAGGGGAAAGAGAGGAGGAAAGAGACGGGGGAAAGAGACGGGGAAAGAGAGGGGGAAAGAGAGGGGGAAAGAGAGGAGGAAAGAGACGGGGAAAGAGACGGGGAAAGAGAGGGGAAAGAGAGGAGGAAAGATACGGGGAAAGAGGGGGAAAGAGAGGAGGAAAGAGACGGGGAAAGAGAGGGGGAAAGAGAGGGGAAAGAGAGGAGGAAAGAGACGGGGAAAGAGACGGGGAAAGAGACGGGGAAAGAGAGGGGGAAAGAGAGGGGGAAAGAGAGGGGAAAGAGACGGGGAGACGGGGAAAGAGAGGGGAAAGAGAGGAGGAAAGAGAGGGGAAAGAGAAGGGGAAAGAGAGGGGAAAGAGACGGGGAAAGAGAGGGGGAAAGAGAGGGGGAAAGAGAGGAGGAAAGAGACGGGAAAGAGACGGGAAAGAGAGGGGGAAAGAGACGGGGAAAGAGACGGGGAAAGAGAGGGGAAAGAGACGGGGAAAGAGACGGGGAAAGAGACGGGGAAAGAGACGGGGAAAAGAGACGGGGAAAGAGAGGGGGGAAAGAGACGGGGAAAGAGACGGGGAAAGAGAGGGGGAAAGAGAGGGGGAAAGAGACGGGGAAAGAGACGGGGAAAAGAGACGGGGAAAGAGAGGGGGGAAAGAGACGGGGAAAGAGACGGGGAAAGAGACGGGGAAAGAGAGGGGGAAAAGAGAGGGGGAAAGAGACGGGGGAGACAGGGAAAGAGACGGGGAAAGAGACGGGGGAAAGAGAGGAGGAAAGAGACGGGGAAAGAGACGGGGAAAGAGAGGGGGAAAGAGACGGGGAAAGAGACGGGGAAAGAGAGGGCGGGGAAAGAGAGGGGGAAAGAGACGGGAAAGAGACGGGGAAAGAGAGGAGGAAAGAGACGGGGAAAGAGAGGGGAAAGACACGGGGAAAGGGAGGGGGAAAGAGACGGGGAAAGAGAGGGGGAAAGAGACGGGGAGACGGGGAAAGAGACGGGGAAAGAGACGGGGAAAGAGACGGGGGAAAGAGAGGGGGAAGAGAGGGGGAAAGAGAGGGGGAAAGAGACGGGGGAAAGAGACGGGGAAAGAGAGGGAAAGAGAGGGGGAAAGGACGGGGGAAGAGAGGGGAAGAGAGGGGGAAAGAGAGGGGGAAAGAGACGGGGGAAGAGACGGGGGAAAGAGGAGGGGGAAAGAGAGGGGGAAAGAGAGGGGGAAAGAGAGGGAAAAGAGAGGGGGAAAGAGACGGGGAAAGAGAGGGGGAAAGAGAGGGGGGAAAGAGACGGGGAAAGAGACGGGGAAAGAGACGGGGGAAAGAGACGGGGAAAGAGAGGGGGAAAGAGAGGGGAAAGAGACGGGAAAAGAGGGGGAAAGAGACGGGGGAAAGAGAGGGGAAAGAGACGGGGAAAGAGAGGGGGAAAGAGAAGGGGAAAAGAGACGGGGGAAAGAGAACGGGAAAAGAGACGGGGAAAGAGACGGGGGAAAGAGACGGGGGAAAGAGAGGGGAAAGAGAGGGGGAAAGAGACGGGGGAAAGAGACGGGGAAAGAGACGGGGGAAAGAGACGGGGAAAGAGAGGGGAAAGAGACGGGGGAAAGAGACGGGGAAAGAGACGGGGGAAAGAGACGGGGAAAGAGACGGGGAAAGAGAGGGGGAAAGAGACGGGGAAGAGACGGGAAAGAGACGGGAAAGAGACGGGGGAAAGAGACGGGGGAAAGAGACGGGGGAAGAGAGGGGGAAAGAGACGGGAAAGAGACGGGGGAAAGAGACGGGGAAAGAGAAAAGAACGGGGAAAGAGAGGGGGAAAGAGACGGGGGAAAGAGAGGGGGAAAGAGACGGGGAAAGAGACGGGGAAAGAGAGGGGGAAAGAGACGGGGAAAGAGAGGGGGAGAGACGGGGAAAGAGACGGGGGAAAGAGACGGGGGAAAGAGGACGGGGGAAGAGAGGGGGAAGAGACGGGGTTTAACGGTAAATGAACTGATATTTCCAGGGTTTCTGCTCTTCTATAAAGACACATTTAAGGCGTTGTACCTTTAGATCTGCTTGATCTGAGGCATTATGAGAGGGTTAGTGCTGGTTGATGTTATGTGAGTAGCTGCCCAAGGACTATCAATAATAACATGGACGAGGAAAAACTCACAAATAAGTAGAAAAATAAATCAATGTAGGAACAACCGTGAAGTAAAATAATATATATGAATACCTTCTGGAGTCTGGAGCGCGGGCTTCTCCTTCTCCTTCTTCTTCCTCTTGTCTCCGTAGCCGGCTTCTTCTTCGGCAGCGAGTCGTCTCGGGTCGGAACTTCAATTCCTGAAAAACATGAAAGAATAATTAAGCGATCAACGGCATGGAATGTAAAGAAACATAAATAAATGAAACATGTGGAAATATAAAGTAAACCACCAGTACACTAACATCACATAAGATGCAAGATATCAGCAGAAAGAGAACCGTTCTGTTCAAGTGCAAACATTTAAAAAATGCATTACAAAAATAATAATGTGTTTCCAGTCTCTTGATGTTAAGCTAACGTAGCCTCACCCTGCAGTAGCTTCAGTGTTGATGCTAAGCTAATGTAGCTTCAGTGTTGATGCTAAGCTAACGTAGCCTCACCCTGCAGTAGCTTCAGTGTTGATGCTAAGCTAACGTAGCCTCACCCTGTGCCTGCAGTAGCTTCAGTGTTGATGCTAAGCTAACGTAGCCTCACCCTGTGCTTGCAGTAGCTTCAGTGTAGCTTCAGTGTTATTGCTAAGCTAACGTAGCCTCACCCTGTGCTTGCAGTAGCTTCAGTGTAGCTTCAGTGTTGATGCTAAGATAACGTAGCCTCACCCTGTGCTTGCAGTAGCTTCAGTGTAGCTTCAGTGTTGATGCTAAGCTAACGTAGCCTCACCCTGTGCCTGCAGTAGCTTCAGTGTTGATGCTAAGCTAACGTAGCCTCACCCTGTGCTTACAGTAGCTTCAGTGTTATTGCTAAGCTAACGTAGCCTCACCCAGTGCCTGCAGTAGCTTCAGTGTAGCTTCAGTGTTGATGCTAAGCTAACGTAGCCTCACCCTGTGCCGTAGTAGCTTCAGTGTTTATGCTAAGCTAACGTAGCCTCACCCTGTGCATGCAGTAGCTTCAGTGTTGATGCTAAGCTAACGTAGCCTCACCCTGTGCATGCAGTAGCTTCAGTGTTGATGCTAAGCTAACGTAGCCTCACCCTGTGCTTGCAGTAGCTTCAGTGTTGATGCTAAGCTAACGTAGCCTCACCCTGTGCTTGCAGTAGCTTCAGTGTTATTGCTATGCTAACGTAGCCTCACCCTGTGCCTGTAGTAGCTTCAGTGTTTATGCTAAGCTAACGTAGCCTCACCCTGTGCCTGTAGTAGCTTCAGTGTTTATGCTAAGCTAACGTAGCCTCACCCTGTGCCTGCAGTAGCTTCAGTGTTGATGCTAAGCTAACGTAGCATCACCCTGTGCTTGCAGTAGCTTCAGTGTTGATGCTAAGCTAACGTAGCCTCACCCTGTGCTTGCAGTAGCTTCAGTGTAGCTTCAGTGTTATTGCTAAGCTAACGTAGCCTCACCCTGTGCATGCAGTATTTTCAGTGTAGCTTCAGTGTGATGCTAATCTAACGTAGCCTCACCCTGTGCCTGTAGTAGCTTCAGTGTTTATGCTAAGCTAACGTAGCCTCACCCTGTGCCTGCAGTAGCTTCAGTGTTGATGCTAAGCTAACGTAGCCTCACCTGTGCTTGCAGTAGCTTCAGTGTTGATGATAAGCTAACGTAGCCTCACCCTGTGCTTGCAGTAGCTTCAGTGTAGCTTCAGTGTTATTGCTAAGCTAACGTAGCCTCACCTGTGCCTGTAGTAGCTTCAGTGTTTATGCTAAGCTAACGTAGCCTCACCCTGTGCCTGTAGTAGCTTCAGTGTTTATGCTAAGCTAACGTAGCCTCACCCTGTGCCTGCAGTAGCTTCAGTGTTGATGCTAAGCTAACGTAGCCTCACCCTGTGCTTGCAGTAGCTTCAGTGTTGATGCTAAGCTAACGTAGCCTCACCCTGTGCTTGCAGTAGCTTCAGTGTAGCTTCAGTGTTATTGCTAAGCTAACGTAGCCTCACCCTGTGCATGCAGTAGCTTCAGTGTAGCTCAGTGTTATTGCTAAGCTAACGTAGCCTCACCCTGTGCTTGCAGTAGCTTCAGTGTAGCTTCAGTGTTGATGCTAAGCTAACGTAGCCTCACCCTGTGCCTGCAGTAGCTTCAGTGTAGCTTCAGTGTTGATGCTAAGCTACGTAGCCTCACCCTGTGCTGCAGTATTCAGTGTAGCTTCAGTGTTGATGCTAAGCTAACGTAGCCTCACCCTGTGCCTGCGTAGCTTCAGTGTAGCTTCAGCTCGAGCTCTAGCATCTTTCTGAGCTTTGGTGAGGAGCTTCCCTTCTTTCTTCAGACGCTCCTTCCTCTCTTTCTCCTTCAGCTTCTTCTTGTCTTTTCGCTCCTGATCCACACGCTCCTGAAATATTATAATATATGAGTTTATGTTTTTTATTTGTTCTGTTCAAAAAACACATCTAAATATCTTTCTGGATTTAAGTGAGAAATGAAGAACTCTTAAGAGAGTTAAGTGTTTTGAGGTCACCTGCTCCTCCCTCTGCTTCTCCATCTCCTCCATCCTCAGAACTCGCTCCTCCTCCTCCTTCCTGGCCGTCTCCTCCTCCTGTAAACAACAACAGTTATAATAAACACCACACAACAACAAGCACTCTGACTACATTACCCAGAATGCCCCTGCACCTCTTTCATCTGGGCCAGCGCCTCCTGCATGGCCTTCACTGTGGCTTTACTGGGTCCCTTCTTCTTCTCCTCCTTCTCCTTCTCCCCCTTCTTCTTCTTCTTGTCTTTCTTCTTCTTGTCGCCCTCCGTCTCCTCCTCTGATGATGATGAAGATGATGAAGATGATGAGCCATAAAGAAACATGAATTTAGAGTCAAAGGAGCCATACAAAATGATCATACACCTGTAAAATAATATTAAATAAATGTGGAAATAAAAAAAGGGAAATAATAATAATTATTTGTAAATAAATGAATAATAAGAATAATTTAAATTTTCAAAATGTGGAAAAATAAATAAATACATTACTATAAAAAATATGAATATCTACATAATACTTTTTTATTTATTTGTCTTTATATAATGTATATAATTATCTTTATATTTTACTCTTTTCTTAATATTTCCATTATTTCTCACTTAATTCTTTTTACAGGTTATTTTTTAAATCCCTCCTTCCTGTCCGTCTCACCTTCTCCCATAGGCTCCGCCTCCTCCTGCTCCTCGGCCGCTGCGATTGGAGCAGCCTCCTGAGGGGCGGGGCTTCTGGCTCCTTCTTGGGCTCCACGCTGCCCTCCTTCTCCTTCTCCTTCTCCTTCATCTTCATCCTCTTCATCCTCTCCTCCTCCTTCTCTTCTTGTCGCGCTCCTTCTTCTCCGCCTTCTTCTGAGCCGCCGTCTTCATCTTGGATCCTCCATCTTCCTCCTGATCCTCCTCTTCATCACTGTCGACCTTCATCGCTTTGCCTTTGTTCTTCTTTCTTCTTGTCCCTCCTGGAGGTCGGCTCCTCCTCCTCTTCATCATCGTCAGACCCTTCATCCTCTTTCCCTCCTCCTCCTCCTCCTGTCTTCACGTCTTCTTCAGAAACAGACGTTTGTTTTTTGGTTTTGAAGCGAGAGATGTTGTCATCGTCAGAGTCGGAGGGAGGAGCAGGAGGAGGAGGAGGAGGAGGTGCCTGAAGAGGAGAAACAAGAGGAAAACAGAGGAGAAATTAGAGGAGAAACTAGAGGAGAAACAAGAGGAGAAACTAGAGGAGAAACAAGAGGAGAAACAAGAGGAAAACAAGAGGAGAAACTAGAGGAGAAACAAGAGGAGAAACTAGAGGAGAAATTAGAGGAGAAACTAGAGGAGAAACAAGAGGAGAAACTAGAGGAGAAACAAGAGGAGAATTAGAGGAGAAACTAGAGGAGAAACAGAGGAGAAACTAGAGGAGAAACAAGAGGAGAAATAGAGGAGAAACTAGAGGAGAAACAAGAGGAGAAACTAGAGGAGAAACAAGAGGAGAAACTAGAGGAGAAACTAGAGGAGAAACTAGAGGAGAAACAAGAGGAGAAACTAGAGGAGAAACAAGAGGAGAAACTAGAGGAGAAACTAGAGGAGAAACTAGAGGAGAAACAAGAGGAGAAACTAGAGGAGAAACAAGAGGAGAAACAAGAGGAGAAACAAGAGGAGAAACTAGAGGAGAAACAAGAGGAGAAACTAGAGGAGAAACTAGAGGAGAAACTAGAGGAGAAACAAGAGGAGAAACTAGAGGAGAAACTAGAGGAGAAACAAGAGGAGAAACTAGAGAAACTAGAGGAGAAACTAGAGGAGAAACAAGAGGAGAAACTAGAGGAGAAACTAGAGGAGAAACAAGAGGAGAAACAAGGGAGAAACTAGAGGAGAAACTAGAGGAGAAACTAGAGGAGAAACTAGAGGAGAAACAAGAGGAGAAACAAGAGGAGAAACTAGAGGAGAAACAAGAGGAGAAACAAGAGGAGAAACAAGAGGAGAAACTAGAGGAGAAACAAGAGGAGAAACTAGAGGAGAAACAAGAGGAGAAACTAGAGGAGAAACAAGAGGAGAAACTAGAGGAGAAACAAGAGGAGAAACTAGAGAGAAACAAGAGGAGAAACAAGAGGAGAAACTAGAGGAGAAACAAGAGGAGAAACAAGAGGAGAAACTAGAGGAGAAACAAGAGGAGAAACTAGAGGAGAAACTAGAGGAGAAACAAGAGGAGAAACTAGAGGAGAAACAAGAGGAGAAACTAGAGGAGAAACAAGAGGAGAAACAAGAGGAGAAACTAGAGGAGAAACTAGAGGAGAAACAAGAGGAGAAACAAAGAGGAGAAACTAGAGGAGAAACAAGAGGAGAAACAAGAGGAGAAACTAGAGGAGAAACAAGAGGAGAAACTAGAGGAGAAACAAGAGGAGAAACTAGAGGAGAAACAAGAGGAGAAACTAGAGGAGAAACAAGAGGAGAAACTAGAGGAGAAACTAGAGGAGAAACAAGAGGAGAAACTAGAGGAGAAACAAGAGGAGAAACTAGAGGAGAAACAAGAGGAGAAACTAGAGGAGAAACAAGAGGAGAAACAAGAGGAGAAACTAGAGGAGAAACAAGAGGAGAAACAAGAGGAGAAACAAGAGGAGAAACTAGAGGAGAAACTAGAGGAGAAACAAGAGGAGAAACTAGAGGAGAAACAAGAGGAGAAACAAGAGGAGAAACTAGAGGAGAAACAAGAGGAGAAACTAGAGGAGAAACAAGAGGAGAAACTAGAGGAGAAACAAGAGGAGAAACAAGAGGAGAAACTAGAGGAGAAACTAGAGGAGAAACAGAGGAGAAACAAGAGGAGAAACTAGAGGAGAAACAAGAGGAGAAACTAGAGGAGAAACTAGAGGAGAAACTAGAGGAGAAACAAGAGGAGAAACAAGAGGAGAAACAAGAGGAGAAACTAGAGGAGAAACTAGAGGAGAAACTAGAGGAGAAACTAGAGGAGAAACAAGAGGAGAAACTAGAGGAGAAACAAGAGGAGAAACAAGAGGAGAAACTAGAGGAGAAACAAGAGGAGAAACTAGAGGAGAAACAAGAGGAGAAACTAGAGGAGAAACTAGAGGAGAAACAAGAGGAGAAACAAGAGGAGAAACTAGAGGAGAAACAAGAGGAGAAACAAGAGGAGAAACTAGAGGAGAAACTAGAGGAGAAACTAAGAGGAGAAACTAGAGGAGAAACAAGAGGAGAAACTAGAGGAGAAACAAGAGGAGAAACAAGAGGAGAAACAAGAGGAGAAACTAGAGGAGAAACTAGAGGAGAAACTAGAGGAGAAACTAGAGGAGAAACAAGAGGAGAAACAAGAGGAGAAACTAGAGGAGAAACAAGAGGAGAAACAGAGGAGAAACTAGAGGAGAAACAAGAGGAGAAACAAGAGGAGAAACAAGAGGAGAAACAAGAGGAGAAACTAGAGGAGAAACAAGAGGAGAAACTAGAGGAGAAACAAGAGGAAACTAGAGGAGAAACAAGAGGAGAAACAGAGGAGAAACTAGAGGAGAAACAAGAGGAGAAACAAGAGGAGAAACTAGAGGAGAAACTAGAGGAGAAACAAGAGGAGAAACTAGAGGAGAAACAAGAGGAGAAATAGAGGAGAAACTAGAGGAGAAACAAGAGGAGAAACAAGAGGAGAAACAAGAGGAGAAACTAGAGGAGAAACAAGAGGAGAAACAAGAGGAGAAACAAGAGGAGAAACTAGAGGAGAAACAAGAGAGAAACTAGAGGAGAAACTAGAGGAGAAACTAGAGGAGAAACAAGAGGAGAAACTAGAGGAGAAACAAGAGGAGAAACAGAGGAGAAACTAGAGGAGAAACAAGAGGAGAAACAAGAGGAGAAACTAGAGGAGAAACAAGAGGAGAAACTAGAGGAGAAACAAGAGGAGAAACAAGAGGAGAAACAAGAGGAGAAACAAGAGGAGAAACAAGAGGAGAAACTAGAGGAGAAACAAGAGGAGAAACAAGAGGAGAAACAAGAGGAGAAACTAGAGGAGAAACAAGAGGAGAAACTAGAGGAGAAACAAGAGGAGAAACAAGGAGAAACAAGAGGAGAAACTAGAGGAGAAACAGAGGAGAAACAAGAGGAGAAACAAGAGGAGAAACTAGAGGAGAAACAAGAGGAGAAACAAGAGGAGAAACAAGAGGAGAAACAAGAGGAAAACTAGAGGAGAAACAAGAGGAGAAACAAGAGGAGAAACAGAGGAGAAACTAGAGGAGAAACAAGAGGAGAAACAAGAGGAGAAACAAGAGGAGAAACAAGAGGAGAAACAAGAGGAGAAACAAGAGGAGAAACTAGAGGAGAAACAAGAGAAAACAAGAGGAGAAACAAGAGGAGAAACTAGAGGAGAAACAAGAGGAGAAACTAGAGGAAAACAAGAGAAAACAAGAGGAGAAACAAGAGGAGAAACAAGAGGAGAAACAGAGGAGAAACAAGAGGAAAACTAGAGGAGAAACAAGAGGAGAAACAGAGGAGAAACAAGAGGAGAAACAAGAGGAGAAACTAGAGGAGAACAAGAGAAACAAGAGGAGAAACAAGAGGAGAAACAAGAGGAGAAACTAGAGGAGAAACAAGAGGAGAAACAAGAGGAGAAACAGAGGAGAAACTAGAGGAGAAACAAGAGGAGAAACTAGAGGAGAAACTAGAGGAGAACTAGAGGAGAAACAAGAGAGAAACTAGAGGAGAAACAAGAGGAGAAACAAGAGGAGAAACTAGAGGAGAAACAAGAGGAGAAACAAGAGGAGAAACAAGAGGAGAAACTAGAGGAAAACAGAGGAGAAACAAGAGAAAACAAGAGGAGAAACAAGAGGAGAAACAGAGAGAAACTAGAGGAGAAACTGAGGAGAAACAAGAGGAGAAACTAGAGGAGAAACAAGAGGAGAAACAAGAGGAGAAACTAGAGGAGAAACTAGAGGAGAAACAAGAGGAGAAACAAGAGGAGAAACTAGAGGAGAAACAAGAGGAGAAACTAGAGGAGAAACTAGAGGAGAAACAAGAGGAGAAACTAGAGGAGAAACAAGAGAAAACTAGAGGAGAAACTAGAGGAGAAACAAGAGGAGAAACAAGAGGAGAAACTAGAGGAGAAACTAGAGGAGAAACAAGAGGAGAAACTAGAGGAGAAACAAGAGGAGAAACAGAGGAGAAACAAGAGGAGAAACAAGAGGAGAAACAAGAGGAGAAACTAGAGGAGAAACAAGAGGAGAAACAAGAGGAGAAACTAGAGAGAAACTAGAGGAGAAACAGAGGAGAAACAAGAGGAAAACAAGAGGAGAAACAAGAGGAGAAACTAGAGGAGAAACAAGAGGAGAAACAAGAGGAGAAACTAGAGGAGAAACTAGAGGAGAAACAGAGGAGAAACAAGAGGAGAAACAGAGGAGAAACAAGAGGAGAAACAAGAGGAGAAACTAGAGGAGAAACAAGAGGAGAAACTAGAGGAGAAACTAGAGGAGAAACGAGGAGAAACAAGAGGAGAAACAAGAGGAGAAACAAGAGGAAAACAAGAGGAGAAACTAAGGAGAAACTAAGAGGAGAAACAGAGGAGAAACAAGAGGAGAAACAAGAGGAGAAACAAGAGGAGAAACAAGAGGAGAAACAAGAGGAGAAACTAGAGGAGAAACAAGAGGAGAAACAAGAGGAGAAACAGAGGAGAAACAAGAGGAGAAACAAGAGGAGAAACAGAGGAGAAACAAGAGGAGAAACTAGAGGAGAAACAAGAGGAGAAACAAGAGGAGAAACTAGAGGAGAAACAAGATGAGAAACAAGAGGAGAAACAAGAGGAGAAACAAGAGGAGAAACAAGAGGAGAAACTAAGAGGAGAAACTAGAGGAGAAACAGAGGAGAAACTAGAGGAGAAACAAGAGGAGAAACAAGAGGAGAAACAAGAGGAGAAACTAGAGGAGAAACTAGAGGAGAAACAAGAGGAGAAACTAGAGGAGAAACTAGAGGAGAAACAAGAGGAGAAACTAGAGGAGAAACAAGAGGAGAAACAAGAGGAGAAACAAGAGGAGAAACTAGAGGAGAAACTAGAGGAGAAACAAGAGGAGAAACTAGAGGAGAAACAAGAGGAGAAACAAAACACTCCTAAACACTCAGAAATTCTGGAAAAAAAAGCATAAATGTAAAAAACCTGTAAAATGTACTTAAATACTAAAATCTTAACAAAAGAACTGAAAAATATATACGAGATAAATATCAATAGTTACGTCTGTAACTACGGTTCTATTTCGTCCCTACTGACCACCAGAGGCGGTGCTTTAGCACTGGATATGTCCATCGCGCGCATGCGCAGCTCGAGTACCAATAACAACAAAGTCACCTGTGACCCCACATGACCCCACGTGACCCCGGCTATATCTGCCGGTGTCGTCAGAGGATCTGTTCCCAGAATCTTCTCTCGAGCACATAAGATTCTGAGTGACAGGATACTCTGGCGGTCATCCGGGACTCATAGAACCGTAGTTACAGACGTAACTATCGTTCTATTTCGTCCCTACTGACCGCCAGAGGCGGTGCTTTAGCACTGGATGATTTATACCAACCATGTCATGAAGAATCCAAGCCCTTGCTCACTACTGGAAGCAGCGGAGCTCGGCAAAAGGACCACGCCCAAAGGATGGGGAGTGGGGACATTAACCCGATAAAACCTGGAGAATGTGCCAGAAGACGCCCACGACGCCGTGGCGCAGATGGTCTCCAGGGGCGTCCCTCTCAGGGCAGCCCAAGATGTGAGATGCTCCTTGTAGAGTGGAATCTCAGCCCTGATGGCAGGGGGCGGCCACTGGCCCCATAGGCATGTGAGATGGTATCGACAACCCAGTGGGGCAGCCGCTGTTTAGAGGGCACAACCTCTTTTAGTGCCGCCATGGCAAACGAAGAGCTGCTCCGACTGCCGTATACAGGCGTAGCATCATATACACCCCTTAGGGCACCCACAGGGCACAGCAACTCCGACGTGCCGTTCTCCTGAATGTCAAAGCGTGCCAGCTGGACAGGCTGATTGAAGTGGGTTTGTGGAAGCACCTTGGCAGGAACGCCACATTTGCCCAAAGGGCAACACCTGAGAGTCCCACCTCAGGCATGCATCGCTCACGGAGAGGGCATGCAACTCCCCAACTCGCTTCCCTGAGGCTATGGCAAATAGAAATGCTGCCTTCGTGGACAGCCACTTAAGCCCCACCTGGGCCAGGGGCTCGAAGGGAGGAGATGATAGGGCATCCAGCAGCAGAGACAGGGCCCGAGCCGGATCCCTCGGGGTGCTAGGGGGACGCTGCCGTAAAGCCCTCTCAGGAAGAGGGACACCGACCTGTGGCACCCCACCGTGGCGCCGTCGACCCGAACATCTCGGGCAGAAATAGCAGCCACCTAAACTCTCAAAGTGGAGGGAGAACGTCCACTATCTAGAAGGGACTGCAGTCTGGGTAACAGTGGACATGTTGTCCCATGCTTGCCCCCCAGTTGGGGTAAAAAGTGCGTGAGTGCAAGCTGCACAGCCCGAAGCTCTAGCACGTTGACATGGCGTGCACCCTCCTGGGCAGACCACTGACCCTGAACAGTCCTGCGCTGCCACACTGCACCCCACCCTGAGAGACATGCATCTGCAGTGACAGTCTCCGTGCGGGATGGGATGGCGCCCCTGGGCACGCCCATCAAAAGATAGGCCCCTCCAGCGGGACAGAGAGTGGAGGCACCGCTAAGACACCCTGACTCTTCTGTGCCTGTGCCACTTGGCGTCCAAGTGGAGGCTGTTCATTCACATTTGCATGGGGCGCAGCGACAGCAGGCCTACGGGCACAACGGCTGAGGCAGCCGTCAGTCCGCCCAAGAGTCGGAGGAACTGAATGTAAGGCACCATCTTGCCCATGGGAAGAAGGTGGAAAATGTCGTCCACATGACGAGGTGACAGGTAGACCCTCATGGCGGCCGAATCTAGGACCATCCTCAGGTAAGTGACCTGTTGGGAAGGGTCCAGGCAACTCTTCCCGGTGTTTACTGTTAGACCCAACCGGCTAAGTGAGATAAAAGGCGAAACCAGCCAATCGTCTAAATACGGACCACCCAAGGGTCGGAAGTACAGGCAGCCGGTAAGGCTCTGAGGCACGAGGCTGCCTAGAAGGCCGGCGACCGGGGGGACGAAAGCCACCGGGAGGCGGTTAAGTGGGCCGCTGGGACCTCCGCAGACCACTACTGTAAGCTGGTGGCTGAGTGCGGCTGCTAGAGGGGCCCCTGGGCCTGCTGGGAGTGGGCACAGGCCTGTGAAGATCCGAGAGCTGCTGCCTGGTCCGCCTAGCTTGGGCAGCACGCTCCAGTGCCTCCAGGGCATCTGCCACACAGCTCCCCTGGCTCGACTGGCACACTACGGAGGACATGTCTCCGACAGTGGTGACTGAACAAGCCAAACCTGGCGACGAGTCTGTACCAATAAGGACATAACTCGTCCCAATTCCCTAGACATCAGGGCAAAGGCTTGCAGTGATGCATCATTGAGGCCCAGTAAAGAAGGCTCGGCCGGAGCCTGCTGCCGAGAGGTAGAGACAGCCAGCATCAGATGGGAGAGGGAGTTCCCGTTACGACCCATGCGAGCAATGCTGCCTTCACCAGCTGAGTTAAACAATGAAGCTTAACAGAACATGCAAGATGTTAGCCAAGCGGCTGCTGCTAACAATCAAGCAAGTCCAAGTCAAATAACACAAATGTTAAGACCAGATAATTAGCTTCTAAAGAAGAGAACAGCACGGCATAGAACCGTAGTTACAGTAGTAACCGTGGCCAGTGCCTACGCGGCATAGAACCGTAGTTACAGCAGTAACCGTGGCCAGTGCCTACGCGGCATAGAACCGTAGTTACAGCAGTAACCGTGGCCAGTGCCTACACGGCATAGAACCGTAGTTACAGTAGTAACCGTGGCCAGTGCCTACGCGGCATAGAACCGTAGTTACAGTAGTAACCGTGGCCAGTGCCTACGCGACATAGAACCGTAGTTACAGCAGTAACCGTGGCCAGTGCCTACACGACATAGAACCGTAGTTACAGTAGTAACCGTGGCCAGTGCCTACGCGACATAGAACCGTAGTTACAGTAGTAACCGTGGCCAGAGCCTACGCGACATAGAACCGTAGTTACAGTAGTAACCGTGGCCAGTGCCTACGCGGCATAGAACCGTAGTTACAGTAGTAACCGTGGCCAGTGCCTACGCGGCATAGAACCGTAGTTACAGTAGTAACCGTGGCCAGTGCCTACGCGGCATAGAACCGTAGTTACAGTAGTAACCGTGGCCAGTGCCTACGCGGCATAGAACCGTAGTTACAGTAGTAACCGTGGCCAGTGCCTACGCGGCATAGAACCGTAGTTACAGTAGTAACCGTGGCCAGTGCCTACGCGGCATAGAACCGTAGTTACAGTAGTAACCGTGGCCAGTGCCTACGCGCATAGAACCGTAGTTACAGTAGTAACCGTGGCCAGTGCCTACGCGACATAGAACCGTAGTTACAGTAGTAACCGTGGCCAGTGCCTACGCGACATAGAACCGTAGTTACAGTAGTAACCGTGGCCAGTGCCTACGCGACATAGAACCGTAGTTACAGTAGTAACCGTGGCCAGTGCCTACGCGACATAGAACCGTAGTTACAGTAGTAACCGTGGCCAGTGCCTACGCGACATAGAACCGTAGTTACAGTAGTAACCGTGGCCAGTGCCTACGCGACATAGAACCGTAGTTACAGTAGTAACCGTGGCCAGTGCCTACGCGGCATAGAACCGTAGTTACAGTAGTAACCGTGGCCAGTGCTTAAAAGCTAGTCTCAGCCAAACGGCTGAGACTAGCAATAATATAATATATGGAGGGATGAAACCCTCTGTAATGGCCACATGCACAGCACACAGTGAAGATTGTTCTCTGCATCTACCCATCCTAGTGCTAGGAGTCTAGTACTAGGAGTCTAGTGCTAGGAGTCTAGTGCTAGGAGTCTAGACTAGTGCTAGGAGTCTAGTGCTAGGAGTCTAGTGCTAGGAGTCTAGACTAGTGCTAGGAGTCTAGTACTAGGAGTCTAGTGCCAGGAGTCTAGTGCTAGGATCTAGTACTAGGAGTCTAGTGCCAGGAGTCTAGTGCTAGGAGTCTAGTACTAGGAGTCTAGTGCCAGGAGTCTAGTGCTAGGAGTCTAGTGCCAGGAGTCTAGTGCCAGGAGTCTAGTGCTAGGAGTCTAGTGCTAGGAGTCTAGTGCTAGGAGTGCTAGGAGTCTAGTGCTAGGAGTCTAGACTAGTGCTAGGAGTCTAGTGCTAGGAGTCTAGACTAGTGCTAGGAGTCTAGTACTAGGAGTCTAGTGCCAGGAGTCTAGTGCTAGGAGTCTAGTGCCAGGAGTCTAGTGCTAGGAGTCTAGTGCTAGGAGTGCTAGGAGTCTAGTGCTAGGAGTCTAGACTAGTGCTAGGAGTCTAGTGCTAGGAGTCTAGTGCTAGGAGTGCTAGGAGTCTAGTGCTAGGAGTCTAGACTAGTGCTAGGAGTCTAGTGCTAGGAGGCTAGTGCTAGGAGGCTAGTGCTAGGAGGCTAGTGCTAGGAGGCTAGTGCTAGGAGGCTAGTGCTAGGAGTCTAGTGCTAGGAGTGCTAGGAGTCTAGTGCTAGGAGGCTAGTGCTAGGAGTCTAGTGCTAGGAGGCTAGTGCTAGGAGTCTAGTGCTAGGAGGCTAGTGCTAGGAGTCTAGTGCTAGGAGTCTAGTGCTAGGAGGCTAGTGCTAGGAGTCTAGTGCTAGGAGTCTAGTGCTAGGAGTCTAGTGCTAGGAGTCTAGTGCTAGGAGTCTAGTGCTAGGAGGCTAGTGCTAGGAGTCTAGTGCTAGGAGGCTAGTGCTAGGAGTCTAGTGCTAGGAGGCTAGTGCTAGGAGTCTAGTGCTACCACGCTACTGCTAACTAAATCAAACGAGAAACGCAGCTAAAGCTGGAACTCAAAATGCTAATGATAGCTCGGGCACAAGCTCGAGATGTCCCGATCCGATCACGTGATCGGGATCGGAGCCGATCACGTGATTTTCAAAAGATCGGAAGAAAAAGATCGGGAATTTTTTTTTTTTATAAAATATTTTTATTATTTTATTTATTGTTACAAAACAAAAATGAGCATGTTCACGTCTTAAAGTCGTCCTGATCCCTCCTCATCAGGTAGGTGTTGCTTCTTTTGGGCAGTTTTATTTGTGACTGAATGTGAAGCTAGTCAAGCTACCTCTTTCCAGTAGAGTTATTTCTGCACTCAATTTGTTTACACGGTTATTTTGTGGAGGACCACGGAGAAGCTTTATTTAGTTTTGATCCAAAGCTGCTGTGTCCATGTGGGGTACTTTAAATAAAAAGATAACCTTAAGGGACAACTTGAATGCTTTTCTCTCTTAATGCATTGCATAAAGATCGGATCGGGAAAATCGGTATCGGCAGATTGTCAAAATCAAATGATCGGAATCGGATCGGGAGCAAAAAAAGGTGATCGGGACATCCCTACCACAAGCAGGAAGTACAAAAGAGCACAATAAGGGCAACTTTATGGGAGAGGGAGCGGGGACACAGCCAACAGCAAGTTGACCCTAACCTGTCCGTGGAGGCTCTGCGCAGCGCACAGCTCCTGGAGGACGCGCCAACGACCCGCGCCAACGACCCGCGCCAACAACCGCGGCTCCGACCCGCGCCAACGACCCGCGCCAACGACCCGCGCCAACGACCCGCGGCTCCGACTGGATCAGTCGCGAAGCCAGCGGCATGCAGAGGATCCTCAGATCAAACGTTCAAACTGAACGCTGTAGGCTACAAGAATGGAGCCGCGGTACTCTAAGGAACAGATCCTCAGATATAGCCGGTGTCACGTGGGTCACGTGGGGTCACGAGGGGTCACGAGGGGTCACCTGGGGTCACGAGGGGTCACGTGGGGTCACGAGGGGTCACGTGGGGTCACGAGGGTCACGAGGGGTCACGAGGGGTCACCTGGGGTCACGAGGGGTCACCTGGGGTCACGAGGGGTCACCTGGGGTCACGAGGGGTCACGCGGGGTCACCTGGGGTCACGGGTGACTTTGTGGGTACTGGTACTCGAGCTGTGCATGCATGATGCGCGCGATGGACGTATCCAGTGCTAAAGCAGTAGCGACGAAATAGAACTAAATATATATAAAGAGAAAATCTGGAATATTTACGAGGAAATTATAGTTTTTTTTTTTTTTTAAACTCTAGAAAATACCACAAAGAAAAGACCCGACAACAACAACAACAACAACAACAACAACAAACTCCTCTTTCTTTACCAGGAAATAAATTGAACTTTTTAGTTTTTATCTTAAAGAATTCGAACCTTCTTCTCTTCCTCCTCCTCCTCTTCCTCAGCGCCTCCTTTCTTCCCCTTCCTCGTCTTCTTCTTCTCTGGTTTGGGAGGCTCCACCGCCTCCACCTCCTCCGCTGCCTCCGCCTGGATAAAGACAACAACAACAGGTAAACAATGTAAACAAACAAACAACCAACCAGACAGGAGGGTTTCACAGCTTTGAGTACCTTTGCTTTCCCTCCGTGAGTCTCCAGAGATAACTCCTCCAGCTCCTTCAGGATCTCCTCCTCACTGCAGGAGCACAAACACCAGGTAGGATCAGCAACAACAACAACAACAACAACAACAACAACACAAGGAGGAGAGGAGGAGGAGGAGGAGGAGGAGGGAGGAGGAGGATTAAAGATGGCGGCTCACTCGTAGTCCTCCTTCTTCACTCCTTTCTTCTTCTTCTTCCCTTTCGGCTCTTTGGAGGCGCCGGCTCCTTCGATCTCTGCGGCGAGAGCGTCGAGATCCACGCCGTCATCTTTGGCACTACAGAAGAAGAGAGGGGACTCTTTAAAGTAGATACATACATACTGATATTCACCTGATCATCAGCAGGAGAGGACTCTTTAAAGTAGAGACACTACATACTGATATACACCTGAACATTAGCAGGAGAGGACTCTTTAAAGTAGAGACACTACATACTGATATACACCTGAACATTAGCAGGAGAGGACTCTTTAAAGTAGAGACACTACATACTGATATACACCTGAACATCAGCAGGAGAGGACTCTTTAAAGTAGAGACACTACATACTGATATACACCTGATCATCAGCAGGAGAGGACTCTTTAAAGTAGAGACACTACATACTGATAAACACCTGAACATCAGCAGGAGAGGACTCTTTAAAGTAGAGACACTACATACTGATATACCTGGACATCAGCAGGAGAGGACTCTTTAAAGTAGAGACACTACATACTGATATACACCTGAACATCAGCAGGAGAGGACTCTTTAAAGTAGAGACACTACATACTGATATACACCTGAACATCAGCAGGAGGGGACTCTTTAAATAGAGACACTACATACTGATATACACCTGAACATCAGCAGGAGAGGACTCTTTAAAGTAGAGACATTACATACTGATATACACCTGAACATCAGCAGGAGAGGACTCTTTAAAGTAGAGAAACTACATACTGATATACACCTGAACATCAGCAGGAGAGGACTCTTTAAGTAGAGACACTACATACTGATATACACCTGAACATCAGCAGGAGAGGACTCTTTAAAGTAGAGACACTACATACTGATATACACCTGAACATCAGCAGGAGAGGACTCTTTAAAGTAGAGACACTACATACTGATATACACCTGAACATCAGCAGGAGAGGACTCTTTAAAGTAGAGACACTACATACTGATATACACCTGAACATCAGCAGGAGAGGACTCTTTAAAGTAGAGACACTACATACTGATATACACCTGAACATCAGCAGGAGAGACTCTTTAAAGTGAACTAAATATATAGCTCCTCCTCTTCCTCCTCTTCCTCCCTCAGTCTCTGTGAACAATGTGAACAAAGGCTGCCGACTCGGCGGTCTCCGCCCTGTGTTCCAGCCCCCGTGCCCCTTCCTCTAATTCAAGCTGAAATAATGTGTGTTTTCTTTATTATATACAGAACTAAAAAGACAGCAAAGAATCCATTTTTGACATGTTCTCGTTTCTTTATCAAAATGTGTCCAGCTGTATTTAGTGTTTTCTCGTCAGACTCCATTCTCTACATTTCAGAGGGGAGCTCTTCTTCTACTGTTCCTGAATGACCTGTAGTCTCCACAGCAGGTAAACCCTCACTGTGGAGCTCTTCTTCTACTGTTCCTGAATGACCTGTAGTCTCCACAGCAGGTAAACCCTCACTGTGGAGCTCTTCTTCTACTGTTCCTGAATGACCTGTAGTCTCCACAGCAGGTAAACCCTCACTGTGGAGCTCTTCTTCTTCTGTTCCTGAATGACCTGTAGTCTCCACAGCAGGTAAACCCTCACTGTGGAGCTCTTCTTCTTCTGTTCCTGAATGACCTGTAGTTCCCACAGCAGGTAAACCCTCACTGTGGAGCTCTTCTTCTTCTGTTCCTGAATGACCTGTAGTCTCCACAGCAGGTAAACCCTCACTGTGGAGCTCTTCTTCTACTGTTCCTGAATGACCTGTAGTCTCCACAGCAGGTAAACCCTCACTGTGGAGCTCTTCTTCTTCTGTTCCTGAATGACCTGTAGTCTCCACAGCAGGTAAACCCTCACTGTGGAGCTCTTCTTCTTCTGTTCCTGAATGACCTGTAGTCTCCACAGCAGGTAAACCCTCACTGTGGAGCTCTTCTTCTTCTGTTCCTGAATGACCTGTAGTCTCCACAGCAGGTAAACCCTCACTGTGGAGCTCTTCTTCTTCTGTTCCTGAATGACCTGTAGTCTCCACAGCAGGTAAACCCTCACTGTGGAGCTCTCTTCTTCTGTTCCTGAATGACCTGTAGTCTCCACAGCAGGTAAACCCTCACTGTGGAGCTTTGACAGCTCATTTTAACCACTTGATCTCCGTTGTTCAAGGTTACTAAAGCAGGACATGTG
>JAAKFY010000005.1:531162-596162 GCA_011823955.1 Dissostichus mawsoni
GAGGAGCTGCTCCGGGAGGCCCCGCCCAGAAGAGACAGTGACCTCCTGACGGCCGACATCACAGATCCTCTCCGTCCGCCCTCTGAGAACATCATCATACATATAGAGAAGTTCCAATCAGATTCTAGTTCCTTTAAGTACCACTTTACCAACAGAAACACACAGAGAAATGTTATACATGGGTTATATATATTTTTGTATATTTTCAGGTAATTGTATATAACATATTCTGATCTTTATTAAGGTTAATACCTCATACCTAATCATAACAACTAGCTCCACAATGATATAATCATATTTAAAGATATAAAAACAGGCTTTAAACAGTTAAGATTGACTTCATTGATTGGATTGGATTGAATCCAAATAAAGTGGGCATGTTTCTCAAAATAAAACAATATTGATCTGACTCTAACCTACTCTCTAGCATCAGGTATAAGGATGTGAAGTCTCTCTCTAGCATCAGGTATATGGATGTGAAGTCTCTCTCTAGCATCAGGTATAAGGATGTGAAGTCTCTCTAGCATCAGGTATAAGGATGTGAAGTCTCTCTCTAGCATCAGGTATATGGATGTGAAGTCTCTCTCTAGCATCAGGTATAAGGATGTGAAGTCTCTCTCTAGCATCAGGTATATGGATGTGAAGTCTCCTCTAGCATCAGGTATAAGGATGTGAAGTCTCTCTCTAGCATCAGGTATAAGGATGTGAAGTCTCTCTCTAGCATCAGGTATAAGGATGTGAAGTCTCTCTAGCATCAGGTATATGGATGTGAAGTCTCTCTAGCATCAGGTATAAGGATGTGAAGTCTCTCTAGCATCAGGTATATGGATGTGAAGTCTCTCTCTAGCATCAGGTATATGGATGTGAAGTCTCTCTAGCATCAGGTATAAGGATGTGAAGTCTCTCTCTAGCATCAGGTATATGGATGTGAAGTCTCTCTAGCATCAGGTATATGGATGTGAAGTCTCTCTAGCATCAGGTATATGGATGTGAAGTCTCTCTAGCATCAGGTATAAGGATGTGAAGTCTCTCTAGCATCAGGTATATGGATGTGAAGTCTCTCTAGCATCAGGTATATGGATGTGAAGTCTCTCTAGCATCAGGTATATGGATGTGAAGTCTCTCTCTAGCATCAGGTATATGGATGTGAAGTCTCTCTCTAGCATCAGGTATAAGGATGTGAAGTCTCTCTCTAGCATCAGGTATAAGGATGTGAAGTCTCTCTAGCATCAGGTATATGGATGTGAAGTCTCTCTCTAGCATCAGGTATAAGGATGTGAAGTCTCTCTCTAGCATCAGGTATAAGGATGTGAAGTCTCTCTAGCATCAGGTATATGGATGTGAAGTCTCTCTAGCATCAGGTATATGGATGTGAAGTCTCTCTCTAGCATCAGGTATATGGATGTGAAGTCTCTCTCTAGCATCAGGTATATGGATGTGAAGTCTCTCTCTAGCATCAGGTATATGGATGTGAAGTCTCTCTCTAGCATCAGGTATATGGATGTGAAGTCTCTCTCTAGCATCAGGTATATGGATGTGAAGTCTCTCTCTAGCATCAGGTATAAGGATGTGAAGTCTCTCTAGCATCAGGTATATGGATGTGAAGTCTCTCTAGCATCAGGTATATGGATGTGAAGTCTCTCTCTAGCATCAGGTATATGGATGTGAAGTCTCTCTCTAGCATCAGGTATATGGATGTGAAGTCTCTCTCTAGCATCAGGTATATGGATGTGAAGTCTCTCTCTAGCATCAGGTATATGGATGTGAAGTCTCTCTCTAGCATCAGGTATATGGATGTGAAGTCTCTCTAGCATCAGGTATAAGGATGTGAAGTCTCTCTCTAGCATCAGGTATATGGATGTGAAGTCTCTCTCTAGCATCAGGTATATGGATGTGAAGTCTCTCTCTAGCATCAGGTATATGGATGTGAAGTCTCTCTAGCATCAGGTATATGGATGTGAAGTCTCTCTAGCATCAGGTATAGGATGTGAAGTCTCTCTCTAGCATCAGGTATAAGGATGTGAAGTCTCTCTCTAGCATCAGGTATAAGGATGTGAAGTCTCTCTAGCATCAGGTATATGGATGTGAAGTCTCTCTCTAGCATCAGGTATAAGGATGTGAAGTCTCTCTCTAGCATCAGGTATAAGGATGTGAAGTCTCTCTCTAGCATCAGGTATATGGATGTGAAGTCTCTCTCTAGCATCAGGTATATGGATGTGAAGTCTCTCTCTAGCATCAGGTATATGGATGTGAAGTCTCTCTCTAGCATCAGGTATAAGGATGTGAAGTCTCTCTCTAGCATCAGGTATATGGATGTGAAGTCTCTCTCTAGCATCAGGTATATGGATGTGAAGTCTCTCTCTAGCATCAGGTATAAGGATGTGAAGTCTCTCTCTAGCATCAGGTATAAGGATGTGAAGTCTCTCTCTAGCATCAGGTATATGGATGTGAAGTCTCTCTAGCATCAGGTATATGGATGTGAAGTCTCTCTCTAGCATCAGGTATATGGATGTGAAGTCTCTCTAGCATCAGGTATATGGATGTGAAGTCTCTCTAGCATCAGGTATATGGATGTGAAGTCTCTCTAGCATCAGGTATATGGATGTGAAGTCTCTCTCTAGCATCAGGTATATGGATGTGAAGTCTCTCTCTAGCATCAGGTATAAGGATGTGAAGTCTCTCTAGCATCAGGTATAAGGATGTGAAGTCTCTCTCTAGCATCAGGTATATGGATGTGAAGTCTCTCTCTAGCATCAGGTATATGGATGTGAAGTCTCTCTCTAGCATCAGGTATATGGATGTGAAGTCTCTCTCTAGCATCAGGTATATGGATGTGAAGTCTCTCTCTAGCATCAGGTATATGGATGTGAAGTCTCTCTCTAGCATCAGGTATAAGGATGTGAAGTCTCTCTCTAGCATCAGGTATAAGGATGTGAAGTCTCTCTCTAGCATCAGGTATATGGATGTGAAGTCTCTCTAGCATCAGGTATATGGATGTGAAGTCTCTCTCTAGCATCAGGTATATGGATGTGAAGTCTCTCTAGCATCAGGTATAAGGATGTGAAGTCTCTCTAGCATCAGGTATATGGATGTGAAGTCTCTCTCTAGCATCAGGTATATGGATGTGAAGTCTCTCTCTAGCATCAGGTATAAGGATGTGAAGTCTCTCTCTAGCATCAGGTATATGGATGTGAAGTCTCTCTCTAGCATCAGGTATATGGATGTGAAGTCTCTCTCTAGCATCAGGTATATGGATGTGAAGTCTCTCTAGCATCAGGTATATGGATGTGAAGTCTCTCTCTAGCATCAGGTATATGGATGTGAAGTCTCTCTAGCATCAGGTATAAGGATGTGAAGTCTCTCTAGCATCAGGTATAAGGATGTGAAGTCTCTCTCTAGCATCAGGTATAAGGATGTGAAGTCTCTCTCTAGCATCAGGTATAAGATGTGAAGTCTCTCTAGCATCAGGTATAAGGATGTGAAGTCTCTCTAGCATCAGGTATAAGGATGTGAAGTCTCTCTCTAGCATCAGGTATAAGGATGTGAAGTCTCTCTCTAGCATCAGGTATAAGGATGTGAAGTCTCTCTCTAGCATCAGGTATAAGGATGTGAAGTTCTCCTCTAGCATCAGGTATAAGGATGTGAAGTCTCTCTCTAGCATCAGGTATAAGGATGTGAAGTCTCTCTAGCATCAGGTATAAGGATGTGAAGTCTCTCTAGCATCAGGTATAAGGATGTGAAGTCTCTCTAGCATCAGGTATAAGGATGTGAAGTCTCTCTCTAGCATCAGGTATAAGGATGTGAAGTCTCTCTAGCATCAGGTATAAGGATGTGAAGTCTCTCTCTAGCATCAGGTATATGGATGTGAAGTCTCTCTCTAGCATCAGGTATAAGGATGTGAAGTCTCTCTCTAGCATCAGGTATAAGGATGTGAAGTCTCTCTCTAGCATCAGGTATAAGGATGTGAAGTCTCTCTAGCATCAGGTATAAGGATGTGAAGTCTCTCTCTAGCATCAGGTATAAGGATGTGAAGTCTCTCTCTAGCATCAGGTATAAGGATGTGAAGTCTCTCTCTAGCATCAGGTATATGGATGTGAAGTCTCTCTCTAGCATCAGGTATATGGATGTGAAGTCTCTCTAGCATCAGGTATAAGGATGTGAAGTCTCTCTCTAGCATCAGGTATATGGATGTGAAGTCTCTCTCTAGCATCAGGTATAAGGATGTGAAGTCTCTCTAGCATCAGGTATAAGGATGTGAAGTCTCTCTCTAGCATCAGGTATAAGGATGTGAAGTCTCTCTAGCATCAGGTATATGGATGTGAAGTCTCTCTCTAGCATCAGGTATAAGGATGTGAAGTCTCTCTCTAGCATCAGGTATAAGGATGTGAAGTCTCTCTCTAGCATCAGGTATATGGATGTGAAGTCTCTCTCTAGCATCAGGTATAAGGATGTGAAGTCTCTCTCTAGCATCAGGTATATGGATGTGAAGTCTCTCTCTAGCATCAGGTATATGGATGTGAAGTCTCTCTAGCATCAGGTATAAGGATGTGAAGTCTCTCTCTAGCATCAGGTATATGGATGTGAAGTCTCTCTAGCATCAGGTATAAGGATGTGAAGTCTCTCTCTAGCATCAGGTATAAGGATGTGAAGTCTCTCTCTAGCATCAGTATATGGATGTGAAGTCTCTCTAGCATCAGGTATAAGGATGTGAAGTCTCTCTCTAGCATCAGTATAAGGATGTGAAGTCTCTCTCTAGCATCAGGTATAAGGATGTAAGTCTCTCTAGCATCAGGTATATGGATGTGAAGTCTCTCTCTAGCATCAGGTATAAGGATGTGAAGTCTCTCTCTAGCATCAGGTATAAGGATGTGAAGTCTCTCTAGCATCAGGTATAAGGATGTGAAGTCTCTCTCTAGCATCAGGTATAAGGATGTGAAGTCTCTCTCTAGCATCAGGTATATGGATGTGGATATTATCACATTTTAATAACAATAACGATAGTTTAGCCTCTCTGTGTGATAGCATTAGCTCCTCCGTTAGCTCCTCTGTTTCCACACAAAGCTAACGTTAACCTTTAATAACTTAACTTTAACTAACAGCCTTAAATTAACAGTTTAATGAATACAATTCAAATAAATCTAAAGGACAGACTTTGACCTGAAGCGAAGACGAAGCACCGGAGAACCCAAACAACATCCGCTTTCGAACTTCAAAATAAAAGAGACGACCGTTCCACAGAGAGAACGCAGTGACTTTAAAGCGGCTGTGCTTTTAGTCTGAAGGGGAGTAAGTTGATCGCCTCTGACCTCGGTCCCACACTCAAAAGGCTCCGTGCTGTTCTGTAACCTGCGTTGCTTTAATGAACATTACATCAAAAATAATGCAGCAGTTTATTCAATATTATATATTTAGAGCTCAGATTTATTTATAGAAAACAGCAACTAATATAACACATACTAAATACTAATTAACATGTGAGTATTGACATTAAAATCTATTGTTTTCAGGTTAATTTGAATGTATTAGAGTCACTAACTAATCTAACTGTTTAAAACTGTGACTGATTTTGTCAGCTTTAATAAAATAAAATGACCATTAAAGAATTATTATAATATATAATTTTAAATGTATATTGAATTAAGAGTAAATTACTTTAAATATTATATTACATGTATTTCTATTTATACATTTTATTAAATTAATAATATTTTCATTATTAATTATATTAAATGTAAATTATTTTAAATATTATATTAAACATATATTCACTGTACATTTCATAAAATATTATTATGTTAAATAATATTATATTAAATGTCCATAAACGATAATATATTCCCTTTTTTTAATTCATATTTTAATCAATTTAGCAAATTATATGTTGTAACCTTAAAGGTGGGGCAGGTAAGTTTGAGAAACCGGCTCGAGATACATTTTTGTTATATTCCATGGAATGCTCTTAACATCCCGATAGCATGAATATCTGAAGAGCTTTGACAAAAATCCATACAAAAACATCATCTGTGGAAGCCGTGGCGCTGTAAAAAGCACGACCAGTCATTTGAGCCGGCCCGGCTAAAATAACTGGATGGCCTACCTGCCTGTCAGCCTTCCATCTGTGCACAAACTGATCTCGTGCCCTCGTTGGTCATGTGCGCGTTCGTGTGTGTTGGAGGAGGGGCTCTGTGAGGAAGTGGCAGATTTTTTCCGGTTGTGTATTTTCAAATTCCAGTGCACTCGAGCTGGTTTCTCCAAAATTACCTACCCCACCTTTAACTATCGATGCTTTAAATAATCTGCTTAAAGTAGAAATAAATAATAATTCTGTTAATTAATAAGGAGCACATGTATGTGTTAGTAAGAGTGGAAATAAATATAAAACTATGAATAAATGCTTGTACTAGGGCATTGCGTTCCTAGAATGCAGGGTTGTTGGTTGTTCCTAGAGTCTCTAAAAGTACAATGGGAGCCAGAGCCTTTTCTTATCAAGCTCCACATTTGTGGAATCAGCTTCCAGTTTGTGTTCGGCGGCAGACAGCCTATCCGTTTTTAAGAGTGCGCTTAAGACCTTCCTTTTTGATCAAGCTTATAGTTAGGGCTGATTAGATTCAGCCCCTAGTTTTGCTGCTATAGGCTTAGACTGTCGGGGGACACCTTACTTCTTCCTTCTGTCTGTCTGTACTCTCATGTTCCCAATAACCCAGCTTCCCCTAAATTTCTTTTTGGTGTCTATCTACCGGGATCCTGAGTCGAGGCTGATCCTGTTGCTGCGGTCCTGAGTCCTGGATCCTGAGTCCTGCATCCTGGATCCTCTATCCTGAGTTCTGGATTTGAGTCCTGGACTTCGAGTCGTGGCTGAACCTGTCTCTGCGGTCCTGCCTGACTCTCATCATACTACTTCCCTGATGGCTCCCACGGATTGCTGACTTCCTCGTGGATTCATCTTCTTATTATAGACACATGCATTTCCAAACATTTGGTCTACCTACGCTGTAAATGTATTATCTCTTCAATTTACACACGGCATCTATTGCAGTCTGTCCGTCCTGGGAGAGGGATCCCTCCTCTGTTGCTCTCCCTGAGGTTTCTCCCATGTTCCCCTTTAAACTGTGGGGTTTTTCTCTGGAAGTGTTTCCTTGTACGATGTGAGGGTCTAGGACAGAGGGGGTCGTATTGTCATACTGATATTCTGTACAACTGTGAAGTCCACTGAGACAAATGTAACATTTGTGATATTGGGCTATATAAATAAACATTGATTGATTGATTAATTGATTGATTGATTGATTGTGTTTGTCGTCATGTGTTTCCTCTCAGTGTGTAGGCTTCTCTCAGGTATGCAGACATGTTGTCTTTCTTAATAATCCTCCGTCTCTCCGTCTCTCCGCCTCTCCGTCTCTCCGTCTCTCCGTCTCTCCGCCTCTCTGCCTCTCTGCCTCTCGCCTCTCCGCCTCCGGGTAACACTTTATTAAAGTCAGCAGAAAAGACACTGAGCAAAGTAAGCATGAGGCGCTGCAGGAGGTAATAAGGGATGCTAACCCACAGAGACTTCTGCTGAAAGAGGAATAACTCTCACAGAGACTCTCAAATACCTGAAACCACTGCAGAACCATCAGGAGAAGTGGTCAAATGATGAAATATAGATTCAACACTGTAAAAAATAAGGTGTAAAACGACTCAAAATAGATGCAAACCCAACAGTAAGACATTCAAAACAACCATTAAAGATGCAAAACCATCCCAGAGAATATAGATTCAATAACCCATAGAGAATATAGATTCAATAACCCATAGAGAATATAGATTCAATAACCCATAGAGAATATAGATCAATAGGAAATATAGATTCAATAACCCATAGAGAATATAGATTCAATAGGAAATATAGATTCAATAACCCATAGAGAATATAGATTCAATAACCCATAGAGAATATAGATTCAATAACCCATAGAGAATATAGATTCAATAACCCATAGAGAATATAGATTCAATAGAGAATATAGATTCAATAACCCATAGAGAATATAGATTCAATAGAGAATATAGATTCAATAACCCATAGAGAATATAGATTCAATAACCCATAGAGAATATAGATTCAATAACCCATAGAAAATATAGATTCAATAGAGAATATAGATTCAATAACCCATAGAGAATATAGATTCAATAGAGAATATAGATTCAATAGAGAATATAGATTCAATAACCCATAGAAAATGCAAAACTACTCAAAGACCTGAGTATACAGTTCTACTACAGTAGGAGTTTAATACCTCCATTCCACTCCTTTGTTTACATCAAGAACATAGTGACATCACACTCGCGCTCCTATTGGCTAGCGCTCCAACACATTGTACGTGATAGCTTCAGAGTCACAGAGTCACAGGACTCTGAGCCTCAGAGTCCTGTGACTCTGTGACTCTGAGGCTCAGCGTCACAGAGTCACAGGACTCTGTGACTCTGTGACGCTGAGCCTCAGAGTCCTGTGACTCTGTGACTCTGAAGCTCAGAGTCCTGTGACTCTGTGACGCTGAGCCTCAGAGTCCTGTGACTCTGTGACTCTGAGCCTCAGAGTCCTGTGACTCTGTGACGCTGAGCCTCAGAGTCCTGTGACTCTGTGACTCTGAGCCTCAGAGTCCTGTGACTCTGTGACGCTGAGCCTCAGAGTCCTGTGACTCTGAGCCTCAGAGTCACAGAGTCCCAGAGTCACAGGACTCTGAGGCTCAGCGTCCTGTGACTCTGAGGCTCAGTGTTGATTCTGTAAAACAAACAGCATGAGGAGATCAAACTCCAGCTGCTGCTCAGGTGACAAACACCTCTCTAACAACACAACTAGTGCAGACAATATGAACAGTTCCTCTGGGTTCAAATACCTGTAGCCGATCAGGTGATACACATTCCTCTCCTAAGCTTTAGTGCACTTCCTGTCTGCAGGCTGTAATAAGGCCTGACTCCTCCTCAGAGCAAAGTCCTCCTGCTGAACACGAGGAGAAGGAGAAGGAGAGGAAGGAGAGGAAGGAGAGGAAGGAGAGGAAGAGGAGAAGGAGAGGAAGATGAGATGGGAGCTCAGGATCAGGAGGAAGAAGCTGCTGCTCCGACAGAAACCAAGAAGAAGAAGCAGACGTCTAAAGAAGTTTGTTTCTCCGTCCTGCCCGACAGATACGAGCCTCTGATCGAGGAGGAAGAGGAGGAAGAGGAGGAAACACAGGAGGAGAGGAGGAAGAGGAAGGAGGAGAAGAAGAGGAGGAAGAAGAAGAGGTACAAGAAGATCAGGAAGGTAGGAAACAACCATGACTTTTGACCTGATTCAATCATAATGTGGTGGTCAATAAAAACATCAAGGAAATAGTTTTAAATGTTTTACGGCTGTTTTTGTGGAAATAAAATAAATATACAATAATTTTAAAAATAAAAGTAATTTAGAATTTAATTCAAAACAGAAAACCATTAAAACATTTCAGCTTCTGTTAAAGAAACATTTATTAAAAATATCAGAAGCAGATATTTAAATATGGATTAAATATAAATAAACATATATAATTAAAATATAAAATGAATAAACTTCACAAAAAACTATAGAAATATAACTTTAAAAATACAGTAATAAATATAAAATATAAGCTGAGCCCTGACAGGAACATATTACAATTAGTATAAATCATTGGCCTTCATTTTAAAAGATATCATGTAAATATTTAATATAATAAAAAATGCTAAAAAAGAATAACTGTTTAAATCTGACAAAAAAACATGAAATAAAAACACCAAAAGTAAAGTTCTGCGTTTGTTTAAATAATTTAAAATAGGTGATTAACGTCCTGTTTGATTTGAACTCCAGCCGTGAACAGGGGGTGTTTCTCAATGTCGAGGACGCTTCCTTGGTAGGACATGTCTTCTGAGTCAGGTCCTTCAGAAGCGAGCAAGAATCCTTCCTAGCCTCGGAAAACAAAGAATGGTGGAACAGGCTAACAGGCTAACAGGTGTGCAGGTGTGCAGGTGTGCGTCATATGAGAGGCCCCGCCTTAATGGAGCGCGATTTCCGCCAAAGATTTGGAATTGGTCCGTGCGCAAAGCATTGTGGGGATTTTAAGACCGCGGAGGATACACATGTGCAGCCTCGAAATTTCTCGCTACGAAGGACGCCGGGCTCGGTAGAATTCCAAGTATGCTGGACATTGGAACAGTCCTTCGGCGGCACTCCATCAAATCAAATCAAATCAGGGTTTATTTATATAGCACACTTAAAAACGATTTTTGGTCGAGCCAAAGTGCTGTACATGCAAATAATAAATAACACGTTAATACAATCACAAAACAGAAGACAATAAATTAAAACAGCAAAAATTAAATCAAACACAGCGAAATCTCAGGAGTCATGCTCCGCTCTGACTAGAAGGCCAGAGAGAAGAAGTGTGTTTTAAGTGATGATTTAAAAACCCCTAGGGTCTGGGCAGACCTCACATGAAGGGGCAGAGTGTTCCAGAGCCTGGGGCCAGCTGCTGCGAAGGCTCGGTGCCCTCGGGTTTTGAGCCTGGTCTTGGGCACTACCAGCAGCAGCTGGTCAGCAGACCTTAAAGCTCTGGCTGGGGTGTAGCGATGGAGGAGTTCGTCTACATAGGCAGGAGCCAGCCCATTTAGGGCTTTGAAAACAAATAAAAGGATTTTAAAATCAATTCGGAACCGAACTGGAAGCCAGTGCAATGAGGCCAGAATTGGGGTGATGTGGTGACGCTTTTTATGGCCAGTCAGAAGACGTGCAGCTGCGTTCTGCACTAGCTGCAGGCGTCTAATTGAGGCCTGGTCCATACCCACATACAGAGCGTTGCAGTAATCCAGTCTCGAGGTAACAAAGGCGTTAATGACCCTTTCTAGATCTTTAAAGATAAATAGGACTTGGTTTTGGCCAATAGTCTTATTTTAAAAAAGCAGGATTTGACTACGGTGCTGACCTGCTTATCAAATTTAAGATCCATGACGTCGCATGCTTGAAATAGTGGCTCTGGAGCAGCCTTCCTCGACATTGAGAAACACCCAGTAACTCAGAACTTTTGCTGGACCTTCGACCCTCAGGACGACGCGTCAGTCTGATAGATAACACCAGACCTCTGACATACCACCGTGTACATATACTCTGTCACCGTGTACAAATACTCTGTCACAAGTATAAGTACACTAAGTTAGAAAATATTTGATAAAACACAAATAAATAAAAATACATAAAAAGATTCTTTAGGATTCATCCTCTGGGGAACATGAATTTAAACAAAAAAAATCCAGCTGAAAAATATATTTAAATATAATATATAGCAGAAGTAATTATGAATTAAATTATAAATCAAATATAGAATAAAATTAAGTTATATCCCCTGTGTAAAAAATGATATCTAATGATATTAATAAAACAACAAATAAATACATAATAGTTTGAATAACTATACAATAAAATAAATACATATCACATTGTGTAAAAATAATCTTTTTTATAAATTATATATTAAAATAAATAAATAAATTGATGTATAAAATAATAGTAAATGATTATTATTTAAATTAAATATGTTGGTAAAAAGCTGACATTTCTCTGATTTCTATATATTATTGTTATTAAATATTGCTGAATCTTGATTATTTTAATGTCTTCCCATCAGAACGTGGGGAAGGCGTTGCGTCTGAGCTGGCGCTGTTTGATGCTCGTCTGCAGAACATGGCGGCCGTTTACTCCACTCCGTCCACCGCTCTGTCCACCGTGGTGAGCGAGGTCCAGAGGAGCAAAGCATGATGGGACATGAAGTCCCCTGAGCACGGACCTGTAGTTCCTTCTGTGGCCTGTGTGTGAGATCCTTCCTAATGTGGACGACCTGGACGACTTTAATACACTGAGCCTGGCACATGTTAGCATATGTTAGCATACAGCGGTACTGTATTTTTATGTATATGTTCTATTTATTCCAAAGTCACAGCCACATAAAATGAGCACAATAAGCTTATAATGTAATAATAAGAATCAGTCTTTCTAATGTTATATAAAAATAGACTCCACATTAGCTCTTAGCTGTATGCTGTTAGCTGTTAGCCGTTAACTGTAAGCTCTTAGCTGTTAACTGTTAGCTGTTACAGCTAAGCTGTTAGCCGTTAACTGCAAGCCGTTAACTGCAAGCTGTTAGCTGTAAGCTGTTAGCTGTTAGCTGTAAGCTGTTAGCTGTTAACTGTAAGCTGTTAGCTGTTAACTGCAAGCTGTTAGCTGTAAGCTGTTAGCCGTTAACTGCAAGCTGTTAGCTGTTAACTGCAAGCTGTTAGCTGTAAGCTGTTACCCGTTAACTGCAAGCTGTTAGCTGTTAGCTGTAAGCTGTTAGCTGTTAGCTGTTAACTGTAAGCTGTTAGCCGTTAACTGCAAGCTGTTAGCTGCAAGCTGTTAGCTGTTAGCTCTTAGCTGTTAACTGTAAGCTGTTAGCCGTTAACTGCAAGCTGTTAGCTGTAAGCTGTTAGCCGTTAACTGCAAGCTCTTAGCTCTTAGCTGTTAACTGTTAGCTGTTAACTGTAAGCTGTTAGCCGTTAACTGCAAGCTGTTAGCTGTAAGGTGTTAGCCGTTAACTGCAAGTTGTTAGCTGTTAGTCGTTAACTGTTAACTGTAAGCTGTTAACTGTTAGCCGTTAACTGTTAGCTGTTAGCTGTAAGCTGTTAGCTGTTAGTTGTTAACTGTTAGCTGTAAGCTGTTAGCTGTTAGCTGTAAGCTGTTAGCTGTTAGTCGTTAACTGTTAACTGTTAGCTGTTAACTGTTAGCTGTTAGCCGTTAACCGTTAGCTGTTAGCTGTAAGCTGTTAGCTGTTAGCTGTAAGCTGTTAGCTGTTAGTCGTTAACTGTTAGCTGTAAGCTGTTAGCTGTTAGTCATTAACTGTTAACTGTAAGCTGTTAGCTGTTAGTCGTTAACTGTTGGCTGTTAGTCGTTAACTGTTAGCTGTAAGCTGTTAGCTGTTAGCTGTAAGCTGTTAGCTGTTAGTCGTTAACTGTTAGCTGTAAGCTGTTAGCTGTTAGTCATTAACTGTTAACTGTAAGCTGTTAGCTGTTAGTCGTTAACTGTTGGCTGTTAGTCGTTAACTGTTAGCTGTAAGCTGTTAGCTGTTAGCTGTAAGCTGTTAGCTGTTAGTCGTTAACTGTTGGCTGTTAGTCGTTAACTGTTAGCTGTAAGCTGTTAGCTGTTAGTCGTTAACTGTTAGCTGTAAGCTGTTAGCTGTTAGTCGTTAACTGTTGGCTGTAAGCTGTTAGCTGTTAGTCGTTAGCTGTTAACTGTAAGCTGTTAGCTGTTAGTCGTTAACTGTAAGCTGTTAGCTGTTAGTCGTTAACTGTTAGCTGTAAGCTGTTAGCTGTTAGTCGTTAACTGTTAGCTGTTAGCTGTTAGTCGTTAGCTGTTAACTGTAAGCTGTTAGCTGTTAGTCGTTAACTGTAAGCTGTTAGCTGTTAGTCGTTAACTGTTAGCCGTTAACTGCAAGCTGTTAGCTGTTAGCTGTAAGCTGTTAGCTGTTAGCTGTAGTGATGTGGAATCCTTATTCCTGGAAGTGTACTCCCTGCTGGGACAAAGTCAGTTTGTTATGATTTGTTGAGTGAAAACTATTCTTGTTGCCAACAACAACAGGTCAGCGTGACATGAGAGTCAGGAGGAACTAGGATTGGATCCATGACAGAGAAGAGTGTGTCATTATGGCCAAACCAGATGTTAACGGCCAGGTGGGTGGGGAAAAGAACCATATATGTGTGTGTGTGTGTGTGTGTGTGTGATAGCTCTTAGCAGTTAGCGGCTAGCAGCTGTGGCTACTTTGCTTGGCTAAATAACATGGCTAACAGCTCAACCCAGTCTCACGGCATTCCGTCTTATAGTCACGACATGTAATCTATTGATTGTGTTCACCAACACGACTTCCCCCTTTTTTTCGTGTCACGCAGAACGATTTTAAAAGCAATGTATTTATATGGGTAGTATGTTTCGTGCTTGCAACAAAGAATAACAAATTAGAAGGAAAAACGATTTAAAAAACACAGATGTCAGTATCCTGAGGCTCGGAGCCATTTCTTTTCCTCACTGACGGCAAAAAAAGTCCGACATTATACGATTTAAAATAAAAACAATAATCGTGGCTTGCTATTGAGAAACAACATGTTTTTATGAACCACACAGCTTCCGGTCTACCAAGACCCGACCGGACAAAAATACGTGTTGCAGGCACGAAACACACTACCAATAGAAATGCATTGCTTTTTAAATCGTTCTGTGCGAGACGGAAAAAAGGGGGAAATCGTGTTGGTGAACACGGATCAATAGATTTAATTAATTTAACTATAACACGAAATGCCGTGAGACTGGGTTGAACAGCTAATGCTAACAGAGGTTCAATGGGAGGTTGTCTTCAGTAATAACTGGTAATAATGAGTAAAGGTATATTATAGTGTTTTAATGTTGTCTTCAAATGTAGTCTTTTGCTACATTTAAATCTCTAATATTGACATTTTTCTCACTGGAAATTCATGCATTTAAAAACCTTCTTAACATTATGTTAACGTTTAGAGTTTGGTCAGTGTTATTAAGTATTTGTTTGTTAATCAATTTAATGTGCCTTATTATTATTTTCATGTAATTTGTTTTAATAAACATTGCATAATATGTTGTTCCAGGAGACTGAAGCTAACTCTTTTCAGTACATGTGAAACCTGCAATATTAAGCTGTTTATCAAATAAATGTACTCTAAAACTAGATCTGCTTTCTGTCTTATTAACAAACATTTGTACAACCATGCCATCCTGAATATACCTTTCCAAAAAAAGCATTATAATGGGTTAGAAACGTATTTATGTTTACTGAATTAACTTTACTAATCGGGGTAAATCATGTCACTGACAGACCTCCACTCCTTATAAGGAGAAGTGGGCGGGGACTGAACCTCAAGCTGAAACTTCACTTTGAGTTCGAAGTGTGTGTGGCTGACAGGAGCAGCTGTTCTCACACACACACACACACACACACACACAACACACACACACACACACACACACCACACACACACACACACACACACACACACACACACACACACACACACACACACCACACACACACACTCTCCTGGAGGAATGGCAGCAGCATGGCTCTCTCCTGACATGTGGACTTGTTTTTGTAGCCCTGATCGCAGGATGTCCCCTCTGCAGATCTCTCTTTACTGCCGCCTCTCCCTCGTCTTCTTCTTCACCTCCTTCCTCTTCTTCCTCGACATTTTCACGGCCGCCATCGTCGCTGAGACCTGTCCCCATGGCAACGGCACCGAGGTCAACCAATCGCAGGCCGGCACAGAAAGCGGGAAAACAGACGTGAGTGCTGGAGAGTTCCTCTAAAAAAACTATTTTTTAAAAGTATACTTGTGTGTTTTTAAGCTTGAATAACGATGACTGTGTGTCACAGAGCCTTACCTAACAGATCACTGTAAAGATTAACACTCAGTTAATGAGCAACACGGAGCTGTTCATTTCAACACTGCCTGCTGATAAAGAAAACATCCCATCAGAGCTCAGAGGAACTGTCAGTGTTTTAAATCCCAGCTACAGAGCAAGTCACACCAGGGCTGTGTTTAAAGATCTTTAAGAAACTGTCCCACGATGACCCTGATTTACCTAAAGTAGGGCGCCCCGTCCCTTCAAAACACAACAAAACGCTCTCCATTCACTTGTATATAGACTCTTCTTGCACTATTTCTATTTTATTAGTATTAACTTGCACATCTCAAAACATTCTCTTGCACTATTTTATCTGTTTTATTAGTTTTATGTCCTATATATATATTCATGTTGCTCTGTTGGAGGAGGACTTCCTGTGGACCAGAAGTCCACAAAGCCGTGACCTGAGCCTAAAATGACCTTTTTTGGGGGGGTAACAGTCTGTCTTTATGAATTTATTTCTGTGTGTGTGTGTGTGTGTGTGTGTGTGTGTGTGTGTGTGTGTGGTGTGTCAGTCAGTGTGTGATTGGACAGACCTGCTGGCGTACGGTCAGACGCTCTTCATGGTGGGGCTGCTGCTGGGCTCTCTGGTGGGGGGAGCCCTCTCTGACAGGTAAACACACACACACACACACACACACACACACACTGAGTGGAAACACATTAAGAACATTGACATATCTACACTGTAGCTATGTACAAATGACAATAAAGGCCTTGAATCTATTTCTGTGTGTGTGTGTGTGTGTGTGTGTGTGTGTGTGGTGTGTGTGTGGTGTGTGTGTGTGTGTGTGTGTGTGTGTAGGTACGGTAAGCGCCCGGTGCTGCTGGGTGTGTGTGTTTACACGCTTTCTGCGGCCTGGTTCCCGCGGTGTTCCCTCAGCCAATCGTCTTCCTCGCTGTCCGCTGTGTGACGGGCATCTGCTGCTGCTGCATCAACATCTGCTCCTTCAGCCTGGGTAACAGCAGCTCCTTAACCCCCCCTCGTTAGAGCTGATGCTGATTGGACCGCGGCGGGGCTCACAGCTGATTACGAACACGTGTTCAGATACAGTCCTGCTGACCGGGCTAACGAGGCGACCTCTGACCTCTGCTGGACCCCAGTCTGGGTTCCTCACATCCTGAGGAATTTAGTCTTTTATCAGAAGTAAACAAGCTGAGGGGGCGGAAGAGGAAAGAACTTTGACCTGTAGTTCCTTTATAGCCCAACATTAGCCTCCTTTAGCTTAGCTGTGGTGACGTGAAGTCATGTGACCGTGCTGTAGTTCCTTTATAGCCCAACATTAGCCTCCTTTAGCTTAGCTGTGGTGACGTGAAGTCATGTGACCGTGCTGTAGTTCCTTTATAGCCCAACATTAGCCTCCTTTAGCTTAGCGTGGTGACGTGAAGTCATGTGACCGTGCTGTAGTTCCTTTATAGCCCAACATTAGCCGCCTTTAGCTTAGCGGTGGTGACGTGAAGTCATGTGACCGTGCTGTAGTTCCTTTGTAGCCCAACATTAGCCAGCTTTAGCTTAGCGGTGGTGACGTGAAGTCATGTGACTGTGCTGTAGTTCCTTTGTAGCCCAACATTAGCCCCTTTAGCTTAGCGGTGGTGACGTGAAGTCATGTGACCGTGCTGTAGTTCCTTTATAGCCCAACATTAGCCTCCTTTAGCTTAGCGGTGGTGACGTGAAGTCATGTGACCGTGCTGTAGTTCCTTTATAGCCCAACATTAGCCTCCTTTAGCTTAGCGGTGGTGACGTGAAGTCATGTGACCGTGCTGTAGTTCCTTTATAGCCCAACATTAGCCTCCTTTAGCTTAGCGGTGGTGACGTGAAGTCATGTGACCGTGCTGTAGTTCCTTTATAGCCCAACATTAGCCTCCTTTAGCTTAGCGGTGGTGACGTGAAGTCATGTGACCGTGCTGTAGTTCCTTTATAGACCAACATTAGCCTCCTTTAGCTCAGCGGTGGTGACGTGAAGTCATGTGACCGTGCTGTAGTTCCTTTATAGCCCAACATTAGCCTCCTTTAGCTCAGCGGTGGTGACGTGAAGTCATGTGACCGTGCTGTAGTTCCTTTATAGCCCAACATTAGCCTCCTTTAGCTTAGCGGTGGTGACTTGAAGTCAGGTGGCCGTGCTGTAGTTCCTTTATAGCCCAACATTAGCCTCCTTTAGCTTAGCGGTGGTGACGTGAAGTCATGTGACCGTGCTGTAGTTCCTTTATAGCCCAACATTAGCCTCCTTTAGCTTAGCGGTGGTGACGTGAAGTCATGTGACCGTGCTGTAGTTCCTTTATAGCCCAACATTAGCCTCCTTTAGCTTAGCGGTGGTGACGTGAAGTCATGTGACCGTGCTGTAGTTCCTTTATAGCCCAACATTAGCCTCCTTTAGCTTAGCGGTGGTGACTTGAAGTCAGGTGGCCGTGCTGTAGTTCCTTTATAACCCAACATTAGCCTCCTTTAGCTTAGCGGTGGTGACGTGAAGTCATGTGACCGTGCTGTAGTTCCTTTATAGCCCAACATTAGCCTCCTTTAGCTTAGCGGTGGTGACGTGAAGTCATGTGACCGTGCTGTAGTTCCTTTATAGCCCAACATTAGCCTCCTTTAGCTTAGCGGTGGTGACGTGAAGTCATGTGACCGTGCTGTAGTTCCTTTATAGCCCAACATTAGCCTCCTTTAGCTTAGCGGTGGTGACTTGAAGTCAGGTGGCCGTGCTGTAGTTCCTTTATAGCCCAACATTAGCCTCCTTTAGCTTAGCGGTGGTGACGTGAAGTCATGTGACCGTGCTGTAGTTATAGGCTAACGTTAGCTGTGTTTCTGTTAGCTGTAGAGTGGACTCTCCCCTCCTCTCGTCTCTGGCCTCCAGCCTTCCTGCCCTTCTGCTTCTCTCTGGGCACGATGGGGGGGGCTCCTCTGGCCTGGATGAGCCTCACCTGGACGCAGCTCCACCTGTCGCTGTCGCTGCCTCAGATCTTCTGTCTGCCGCTCTACCTGTAGGTAAACACACCTGTCCGGCTGTCCGTTCAGTTCTTTAAGTGTTTTAATTATTCCTCTGTTTTCCAGGTGGATCCCAGAGTCTCCGCGCTGGTTGTTGTTGAAAAGGAGGATGGACGTTCTGGAGCGTTACCGTAGCAACAGCCCTGCAGATAAACAGTGTCTGGACCTGGTAAACACACACACACACACACACACACACACACACACACACAGTTAACTGATACTAACTGTGTGTGTAGCTGTTGGACTCGGCGTGGTCTGACCTGCAGAAAGCCAGCGAGGCGGGGGAGGAGCCAACACCAGGAGGCCACGCCCCCGGTGACATCATCCACCTGAGACACCGCACCGTGCTGCTGCGGCTGTTCATCATGAGCTACCTGAGGTATTTAAATATATACAATAAATATGAATATGTATTTTAACATAAATGTTAAAGTGAAAGCTGTGTTCTGCAGTGCTGCGTCAGCGCTGACGTACTACGGGATCTGCATGAACATCAGCTCGTTCGGCGTCGGCGTTTACTCCGCCCAGTTCTTCTCTGGCCTATCAGAAGCCCCCTGCCTGCTCGTCCCATTGGTCCGTTTGGGGCGGCGGCCAATCAGCATGCTCGCTCTGTTCCTGAGCGGAGCGTCCTGCTTCCTGTCGCTGCTGCTGTCCAGATACAACGGTGAGGATCAGAAAGAACAACGTGGTGTAGAAAGAACGATGTACAGGAGGGTATCGTCAGCATACAGTCAGTACTCAGGTAATGTGTGTGTGTGTGTGCGCGTGTGTGTGTGTGTGGTGTGGTGTGTGTGTGTGTGTGTGTGTGTGTGGTGTGTGTGTGTGTGCAGGTGCTCCAGTGCTGGTGATGAGTCTGGCCCTGCTCGGGAAACTTTGCATCCTCGCAGCGCTCTTCATCTCCATCCTGTACAGCATCGAGCTCTTCCCCACCGTGATCAGGTACACAAAGAGACACTAAAGGACTACAAAGAGACACTAAAGGACTACAGAGAGACACTAAAGGACTACAGAGAGACACTAAAGGACTACAGAGAGACACTAAAGGACTACAGAGAGACACTAAAGGACTACAAAGAGACACTAAAGGACTACAGAGAGACACTAAAGGACTACAGAGAGACACTAAAGGACTACAAAGAGACACTAAAGGACTACAGAGACACTAAAGGACTACAAAGAGACACTAAAGGACTACAGAGAGACACTAAAGGACTACAGAGAGACACTAAAGGACTACAAAGAGACACTAAAGGACTACAGAGAGACACTAAAGGACTACAGAGAGACACTAAAGGACTACAAAGAGACACTAAAGGACTACAGAGAGACACTAAAGGACTACAAAGAGACACTAAAGGACTACAAAGAGACACTAAAGGACTACAGAGAGACTATAAAGGACTACAGAGAGACACTAAAGGACTACAAAGAGACTATAAAGGACTACAGAGAGACACTAAAGGACTACAAAGAGACACTAAAGGACTACAAAGAGACACTAAAGGACTACAGAGAGACACTAAAGGACTACAAAGAGACACTAAAGGACTACAAAGAGACACACTAAATGTATAATCGATGTCTTCCTGTCTTCCTCCCAGGCAGCGCTGTGTGTCTCTGGTGAATCTGTGTTTCCGGCTCGGTTGCCTGGTGAACTCCCTCGTCCCCGCCCACCCAAACGGAACGATCTCATTGGCTGCCATGGTGGTGTACAGCAGCGGACCAATCATAGGCAGCGCTCTGTGTCTCCTGCTGCCGGAGACCAGCGGCGTCCCGCTGCCCGACACCGTGCAGGACTGTGAGAGACAGCCCCCCCCCCCAGCATCTCTGCACTCTGGAGGAGGAGGTGAGGGAAACCAGCACGATAACATGATAGACTATCACGATGACATGATAGACTATCACGATAACACGATAGACTATCACGATAACACGATAGACTATCACGATAACACGATAGTCTATCGTGTTAGTGTGATAGTCTATCGTGTTATCGTGATAGTCTATCGTGTTAGTGTGATAGTCTATCACAATAACATGATAGACTATCACGATGACATGATAGACTATCACGATAACACGATAGACTATCACGATAACACGATAGACTATCACAATAACACGATAGACTATCACGATAAAACGATAGACTATCACGATAACACGATAGACTATCACGATAACACGACAGACTATCACGATAACACGACAGGCTATCACGATAACACGACAGGCTATCACGATAACGCGATAGACTATCACGATAACGCGATAGACTATCACGATAACATGTTAGTCTATCACGATAACATGATAGACTAACACGATAACATGATAGACTATCACGATAACATGATAGACTAACACGATAACATGTTAGTCTATCACGATAACACGATAGACTATCACAATAACACGATAGACTATCACGATAAAACGATAGACTATCACGATAACACGATAGACTATCACGATAACACGACAGACTATCACGATAACACGACAGGCTATCACGATAACACGACAGGCTATCACGATAACGCGATAGACTATCACGATAACGCGATAGACTATCACGATAACATGTTAGTCTATCACGATAACATGATAGACTAACACGATAACATGATAGACTATCACGATAACATGATAGACTAACACGATAACATGTTAGTCTATCACGATAACATGATAGACTATCACGATAACATGATAGACTAACACGATAACATGATAGACTATCACGATAACATGATAGACTATCACGATGACATGATAGACTATCACGATGACATGATAAACTATCGCGATAACATGATAGACTATCGCGATAACATGATAGACTATCGCGATGACATGATAGACTATCGCGATAACATGATAGACTATCACGATGACATGATAGACTATCACGATGACATGATAGACTATCGCGATGACATGATAGACTATCGCGATAACATGATAGACTATCGCGATGACATGATAGACTATCGCGATGACATGATAGACTATCGCGATGACATGATAGACTATCGCGATGACATGATAGACTATCGCGATGACATGATAGACTATCGCGATGACATGATAGACTATCGCGATGACATGATAGACTATCGCGATGACATGATAGACTATCGCGATAACATGATAGACTATCACGATAACATGATAAACTATCACGATGACATGATAGACTATCGCGATAACATGATAGACTATCGCGATGACATGATAGACTATCACGATAACATGATAGACTATCGCGATGACATGATAGACTATCGCGATAACATGATAGACTATCACGATAACATGATAAACTATCACGATGACATGATAGACTATCACGATAACATGATAGACTATCGCGATGACATGATAGACTATCACGATAACATGATAGACTATCACGATGACATGATAGACTATCACGATGACATGATAGACTATCACGATGACATGATAGACTATCACGATAACATGATAGACTGTTAGAAATAGATGCAAAACGACTAATAAGGGACCAAAGTACTGCTAAAAGAGGCAAAACAATCACAAAGACTCAAAACAACCAAAAACTAATGCAAACATTTGAAAATATTATATTGGACTCCTTTGTTTACTTCCGATACATAGTGACATCACTACGGAACACTCATGCTCCTATTGGCTAGCGCTGCAACACATTGTACGTGATAGGCTAAGAGCTTTTCTAACAGTAAAGCATGGAGACATGTCCCAGTAGAGGAAAGGTCATCTTTAAAGTTACAAAACAAGAAAAAAAATGGTTAGAAAACCACCATGACACACACACACACACACACACACACACACACACACACACACCACACACACACACACCACACACACACACACACACACACACACACACACACACACACACACACACACACAATCTGTCCAGCTGTTGAACTTGAACCTGACTCTTTGCACCAAATCAACCATTATTGCACACACACATTCACAGCTGCAGACTAAATCATAGTGGTCCTTAACTGGATGTGTGTGTGTGTGTGTGGTGTGTGTGTGTGTGTTTTCAGGAAGCTGGTAAGCAGCCAAAGCAGGAAACCAGAGATGCTCCCTGCAGAGAAAGGAGACACACACACTACACTCATTTAACACACACACACACACACACACACACACACACACACACACACACACACACACACACACAACACTCATTTAACACACACACACACACACTACTCATTTAACACACACACACACACACACACAATTTGAGTGCTTATTTGTTTTAACTTGAATATTTAGTATTTTTCATGTTTTTAGGTTTCATTTTTATTTTGAGACCAAAATCTGAAAAATGTATTTTTGTTGTTTTGAAAATAAAATGTTGATAAAATGAAATGTATTTTTCCTACTTGATTAAAATACAAATGTGTTGATTATATGTCGTTTTTTTGAATGCCTCCATTGGACTCCTTTGTTTACTCCTGGAACATAGTGACATCACTACGGAACACTGGAGCATAAAGAAGCAGCTGCCGCCCTCTGCAGGGCAACACAAGAACTGCAGCCTTTAACATTACATCATTAATCTTTAGATTATTAATCTGATTCAATGAAATCATCCTAGAGATGATTGACCTGTAAAAGCTGCTAAATGATGTTTGTTTCATAGAGAGAAAGCAACACTTTCTCAGAATCACAACTAAGAGTTTAAGAGAAAAAACTGAGTCAAGCAAAATACATTTAACTAAAAAATAACACTAGAAGTTGCAAACAAATCCTTTGTGTAATCATGTAAAGTGTAAGTCTGTTCTCTTAGTTTTAACATCTCTTTGTTTGCAGTTCTCTTTGCTTCTTTCTCAATGATCAGACTTTCGCTCTCGCTGCAGCTCTTCTCGTTTGTGCTCCCAGGTGGGCGGGACTTTCAGGGGTGCGTCCCCATTGGCTACTCAGTTTTTGAGTGACAGCCCAGTCCTCCACAGATCATACAGTGCAACTCATGCAGCAAACTCCGGAGTCCACTCGGCCACGTTAGTGTCGGTGCCTCCTGAGGAGTTCCATGAACACATCGGACTCATCTTATGGATCGCTGAGCCTTAGACTTGTGTTCTGTAGTTTATACTTTATTCCAACGTTAAATATTGTAACACCTGAACACCTGAAAACCTGAACACCTGAGCACCTGAACACCTGAGCACCTGAACACCTGAGCACCTGAGCACCTGAGCACCTGAACACCTGAACACCTGAGCACCTGAGCACCTGGGCACCTGAACACCTGAACACCTGAACACCTGAGCACCTGAGCACCTGAGCACCTGAACACCTGAACACCTGAGCACCTGAGCACCTGGGCACCTGAACACCTGAGCACCTGAACACCTGAGCACCTGAGCACCTGAGCACCTGAGCACCTGAACACCTGAACACCTGAGCACCTGAGCACCTGGGCACCTGAACACCTGAACACCTGAGCACCTGAACACCTGAGCACCTGAACACCTGAGCACCTGAACACCTGAGCACCTGAACACCTGAGCACCTGAGCACCTGAGCACCTGAACACCTGAGCACCTGAGCACCTGAGCACCTGAACACCTGAACACCTGAGCACCTGAGCACCTGGGCACCTGAACACCTGAACACCTGAACACCTGAGCACCTGAACACCTGAGCACCTGAACACCTGAGCACCTGAACACCTGAGCACCTGAGCACCTGAACACCTGAGCACCTGAGCACCTGAACACCTGAGCACCTGAGCACCTGAACACCTGAGCACCTCGCTGCTGCTGTCAAATAATGTCCCAATTTGGGATCGATAAAGTGTCTGTCTATTTTATAGATTAAAAAAACACATCTATGTATTTTCAAGCTAAAGGTGAATCACAATATAAACTGAATACTGTTCTTTATTCAAAGACATGTTACGTTCCAAAAGCATGTATTGCTGTTTAGGATAAACAGTTAAAGACTGCTTTAATTTAACAAACTCTACAATATAAAAGTGGCAGGTTTGCTTCATGAAACAGACCTGGGCTGCATCCCAACACCATTAGGACCATGCTCACATCTCACTCTGTTGGTCTGAAGAGCTGAAGCATTCATACACACGGATACACACGGTGTTGTCTCGTTCTATATCCTGTGAGAAAATGATAGACATTTAGCATTAAAAACTCCACATGCTGTTCCTGAGGAAGATCGGAGTCATCAACAGTTTGAATGGAATCTCTAACATGTTCATGTAGAATAAAGACTAAAGAGCGATTACACAAATCACATTTATTGACATTTGAACCAGAAGATGAAGTCTCAAAGAATGTTTCAAATAAAAGGACATAAAACAAAAAGGTGGATAATAATAAAATCTATTAAATGTATATGTAAAGACATTTGGTCAAATGAAATGCCACTGAGCCAGTGATAAGAGCGTGGATGAAGCTGGTGCAGGTCTTTCTTCATGCCCCCCCTCCGTGCTGTCCCCTCAGAGGAAGTGGGAAACGGGAGAAGACCTCTGGACACCACGCTGTCTCAATGATCCACACTGTTAATATGAGAGGAACATAAATGATTTAGGAATGAAAAATATGAAGTTAACAAATGAAACACAGCTCAGGGGCTTCATGGACGGTAGGTTTTCCTACAAAGTTAACTCAGCCTCCATTGATTTTCATATCAAATGAGCGTGTTAATAAAATGGCTTATCCTTGCATATCTAAACAGAATCATGAAAGCCTGTTGGTAGAGTCAGGCACACGAGTCCGTTTGAGTGTGTGCGCCGGTGTCTGAACGCACACTCACTGCTAGCTATGGAGCTAACTGTTAGGCTACTTAGCTTGCATTGTTATGGATCTAAAGGGAGCAGAAGCTAACTTTCAGAGCACAGCTTTACTTCTCACTTAACACAATAAAGAAACAGACCGTATAGGACACACAAACAACACAAATGATCAAAACTTACATATCATCTTCAGTAGTATAATAATTGAAATGCTGGTTCTTCTGGGGGTGTTCTATCCACGCTCAGCTACCGCACCGCAGCTGCCTGCACTGTACAATCGCTGGAGGACTGGGCTGTCACTCAAAAACTGAGTAGCCAATGGGGACGCACCCCTGAAAGTCCCGCCCACCTGGGACGTTTGTGTCAGAATGGAACACTAAAAATGAGGGAGCGCAAACGAGAAGAGCTGCAGCGAGAGCTAAAGTCTGATCATTGAGAAAGAAACAGAGAACTGCAAACAAAGAGAGATGTTGAAACAGAACAGACTTAAACTTTACATGATTACACAAAGGATTTGTTTGCAACTTATAGTTTTATTTTTGAAATTACATTTATTTTGCTTTTCTCAACCTGTTTTTTTATGTTTTTTGTTTAATGTGTCGCACCAGATTAACGGGAAGAAACTCAGCTAACTGACAGCACGAACCATTTCTACCAAAACAAAACACAAGTCTCATAAGAAGCGTCTAAATGACCCCTGAGCGAAAAAATGCTAACGCACTTAGCACAGAACTCAAGGTAAAAATACCCTTATTACTTATCGTAACTGCACATACAAGATATCCGATTAAAGCTGAGATTCCACAGATTCCATAGGTATCAGTATCATCACTGAGCGATCAGAACTCGCGACAGGGGAAGCAAACAGACATCACAACACGTAGCATCACGGGAGATCGTCTCACGTTAGCTGTTGGTTTCTGATCAAAAGTCGTGTTCAATAGCATTAAAACGATAAAAACGCGGCTGCAGGTTAATCCATAGGTTAATCCAATGTGTCTGTCACTTTGAAAATATTATTGATAATCTATAATTCAATTTTTATGTAAAAATCGGAGATTTTATATTAGCTGCTAATGGTAGCCCCAGAGTGTATCGCAGCTTCCGGTTCCGGGGCATTCTGGCTGCGCAGCACTCATTCACCAATGGGTAATGTTTAGATGGATTTTAGGAACTTCCCCTCGATTCTATTGGCTCTGACGGTTAAGAAGAGATGTCAATCATCAAAATCGAACGAGGGGGCCAGAGAAACGGCAAATGCACCCAAATGACCCAGAAGTGGGGGTTTTTCTAAATCTCTCTAAAAAGGTCAAACTTCACTTGTTTTGCATCAATCCTGATACAGGGTACTTATGTTATAGTTTGGATTCCTAAAGCTTTTAGTCTACTATCCCATCATTCAAGGGTGGTTTCACTACAAGTCATGGTTTATTTTGGATGGACACTACAATTTACATTTTTTTACTATGTTCAATCTGAATTTACTTTAAAATAAAAAAATCTATATTGATTCTGACTCTTCTACATCCAACTCACAGGTTTATCGTTGCTTTGAGAAAAAAGATTATTAATTTACCCCTTTTAGAAGTGAAGGTATGGTCATTTGTTCTGGGAATGTCATTTTCGAGCCTGAGACCTGGAAAACAGGCTCAGGGCTCAACAGGTTAAAGGTCCCGTGTCTCATGGCCATTTCTACTGATCATAGTTCCATTGTTGAGGTCTACTAGAATAGATTCACATTGTACAATGTTCCAAACTCACACTGGTTTCTCACACAGCATCTCTGTATAGTATGTGTATTCACTCTGTCCTACACGGCTTGTTGGAGCTCCTCCCCCCCCCTCCCTGTGAGCCCAGTGTGCTCTGATTGGTCGGGACGTTGCGAGGCTCGCTGCTCACTGAGCTGGCTTACTGGTGTGGTTTCCGGGTCGGCGATACAGTGAGAACAAGCGAAACTCATCCTGAGCACACACACACTCACAGCCGAAGTCAAACACTAAGTGTGGCTTGATATTGAGGAAGAAAAAGGTTTAACGCTGTGAGAATGGGTCTGCAGAGAGCATTTCTCCGCCATCCCAACACGTCTATTACCAACCAGGGAGCTCTATGCAAGTCAATGGGACTCCCTGTTAGTTAGCCAAGGGATCCTGGTTTGTGAGGGGCTCCGCTGATTGGTCCATTTGGGCCAATCCGGTCATTTGTTGTTGATTTGGGTGTTCACACGTCACAGAACCCAGGAAGCAAACAATGGAAACAGAGAGATCTCCAGCGAGGCGTTCAGGGGCAGCATGGACAGGTCTTCTCTGTGTTAGAGCTTTACTCCCTACAGGGTGCACTTTGAGGGGTTGAGACTCTGCAGGCCGTTCACATGCAGAAGCTACAGAACACAAGGGGACGGGTCAGAACCAGAGAAGCATGGGACCTTTAAATATTAGTTTTGTTGATTCTGAGAAAGTGTTGCTTTATGAAACAAAACTAAATGAGATGGAAGTATTACTTAAATCAATACAAATAATCAAAGATGCAAAACCACAATGAAAAGCAAAGCAAGATTTCTTTATATTTTATTTCCGTTTTTCTTTGACAAAGTAAACAAGCAGCACAGTCTCTCTTCTTTCTATGTTAAAGTAGAACTATGAAGGCATTTGATCCCAGCTCCAACAAGTGATCATTTTAATCAAACTACACTTTTATCGTAGTTTTAAATAAACTATAAACAGATCAAAATGTCTCCACATCCCTCCGGATGCACAGAACCCGAACACTGCTATCCTACAAGAGAACACATACTCACCCAGAAATACAAGATCATGTGAGTTTAGATCCCTAAAGTCAAAGTGTGCGTGTATTTAAAGTATTTCAGTGTTTTCAGTTCTTTAGTTTGTCCTCAAACATGTTTCCTATTGTCTTCTTGGTTTTATTTTGAAGGGCAAGAACAGGAAGTCAACCTGTAATCACAACATTATGAATAAAGTTTAGGATGGTGTTCAAATTAAAGTCAATTCAAAGTGAAAATGTGCTTTTATTTAAAGTATTTTAGTGAAATATAAAAAGTGTATTGTTTTTCTAAAATATCAAATTAGTTTCTTTCTTATTTTGTTTTATTTTGAAAGGACAGGAGTTTTCCGGTTGAATCAGAAAATTATAAATATTTCTTCATTTTATTCACTTTTAAGGAAAGAGAGATTTTGGAAATATAATTAAAAAGACTATGACGACATTTTCTTTAAATTTGATAGAAAAAACGAGTTCATCCTGAAATAAATGTTATTAAAATAAAGAATGATTGAGTCTCTCTCCATGCCAGGATCGTTTCTGTCAATATTACATTTATTATAATTATTTTAATACTTTTACCTGAAAACCAACATGTTTAGTGTTTATATTTAAATATTTGCAGATGTCTTGTTATTTCTTCTTTAATCTAAGCGCTCTGAAGTTTGTCCCTCCGGCTCGCCGTAGACTCAGAACGCCACGAAGTTGGCAGGAAAGATGCCTACGCGCCCGTCGCTATGACGACCCTCCCACCAATCGTACTGCGACTCGGTCTTGGTAACCACGGTGATACTGTCGCCGGGGACGAAGCTCAGGTCGCCGGGCTGTTGCCCCGTGAACGGGTGTGTCGCCGTGACAACGAGCTCTCCGCTAGCTCCGCCCCCTCCTGGAGCGGGAAAATAAACAACATTTATTTAGAAGAAAACATGTAAACAAATAGATTTAAACTACGAAATAAATCATTAGAAATTACTTTAATTACAGAATAAAAATATTTAAATATTAAAAAATATATATTAATACAAATAATAAAAACATTCGTATGACAACAATAATAAATAAAAACAAAAGACAAGGGTTTTAGAAATGCTGATATCTTTGTTCAGGTTTTCTGTATTACCGTAGCTCTGTTAAATAACACGAGGATTAATGTTAGTTTTGTTATTTGGGAACTGACCGTTGTTTGGTGGGTTTCTGGAGGCTAACTGGCCTGAAACAGACACAAGATTATTATCACATTTTAAATGAGATTTAAAGACAGATAAATCATGAAAAAATACACGATAAATACACAATGAATACACAATAAAGGAGTTCTTGTTGATTACTTTTCTTTCTCTACTTAAAGGGGACCTATCATGCAAAATGCACTTTGTGATGTCTTTTATACATACATATGTGTCCCCGGTGTTCCAGGGAACTCACAAAGTGTCAGAAAACACAACCCTCTCTCTTTTCCTCCATACCCAAATCTCTAAAAACGGGGCTGCAACGGATTTGATACGGGTGGATTTTTTATTTGCACCTTTTTGACGTAATGTAGGTGCACTCCGCCTGATTGGTCAACTCTCCACCAATCAGGGGAATGAGAGGTTGGGCCATGTTGACTCTCCACTCGTAATCACAGCAAGCATGATAACATGACGCTCGTGCCGGGGCCGTGTCACGCCCCCCTCTTCCGCATGGGGGCGTGGTCAGCTGAATCAGACCTTGCAAAGACAGAGCTGGAGTGAGGCAAAATGAGGCATGGCTAAAATGCATGATCTGTTTCGTATTTTGAAAATTAAAACGTATTAATATACCTTATATATATAAATATACCTTATATATTATTTAAATATAGCATGATAGGTCCCCTTTAAAGAAATCTTATATGATCAGATTTTTGCATAAATATTTAAAAGGCAGTGTGTAGCTGCAGGTTGTGACCACAAGAGGGCGCCACAGCTTCAAAACTAAATCACCTATTAAACTGCAGGGAAGGAAAGAGGTAAGGGAGAAGGAAAGGTAGGAAAGACGGAGTAAATCAATGAAATAAGGAGGTAGTGAGAGAACACAAGCAAAGAAGGAAAGGAGGTGATAGTAAAGGAGAGTATGTGGTGAGGGAGGGAACAAGGAGGTCTGAAAGGAAACGAGGATGAAGCAGTGTTTCAGAGTGAAGATGGACGAAGTTAAAACTCGCCTGAAGTCTCAGATTTATAGACAGAGATGCTCGGGTACAGGGCGTTTTTATCCGTGGTGGCTGGAGGCGGCTGGTATGCAGCTGGTTGTTGTTGTTGTTGTTGGTATCCGGCTGGTTGTTGTTGTTGGTGGTATCCGGCTGGTGGTTGTTGTTGTTGGTATCCGGCCGGTTGTTGTTGTTGTTGGTATCCGGCCGGTTGTTGGTATCCTCCTGGTTGTTGTTGTTGGTATCCGGCCGGTTGTTGTTGTTGGTATCCGACTGGCTGTTGTTGGTATCCTGATGATGGTTGTTGTTGTTGGAATCCGGCTGGTTGTTGTTGTTGGTATCTTCCTGGTTGTTGGTATCCGGCTGGTTGTTGTTGTTGGTATCCGGATGACGGTCTTTGCTGAGGTGGACCTGAAGGTCTGGATGGAGGACCAGACGACTAAAGAAAGAGAGGAAGTCATGTTTATTGTTTATTGTTAGACATGGAACAAAGTTACGACAAAGTGACAATAAAGTTCTGGTCAAGTTCGGATAAAGTTCCAATAAGGTTACAAAGTTAGGTCGAAGTTAGGTCGAAGTTAAGTCAAAGTTACGTCAAAGTTACGATGAAGTTACGATGAAGTTAAGTCAAAGTTACGATGAAGTTACGATGAAGTTACGTCAAAGTTAAGACAAAGTCCCGATAAAGACCTCCCGCTCTTTAAACATCCCCCGGTTCAAGCCCATGTTTATGTCGAAAAACACAAATTACGGAGCTGATTTTGCGTAGCTATGAAAACAAAGAGTGTACGAGATTAGCTTTTTTATGAAGTCGGTGTAAAGGGCGTTGTTTACCTTGGGACGCATGTTCTTGCTGGTCCAGTCGGCGGTGTAGGCGTCGGTGTATTCGTCCAGGATGTGGTAGAGATCGTAGCATTCGGGCGGCGGCTCTACGTCACCGTTCAAAATGGCCGACGCGCGGATTTCCCGTCCATAGAACCTGAAGCACAGAAATACTCAAATACATAAAATACAACAATACTTGAAATGAAGGTTAGCTAGCAGGTTGTGGAACATCCCTCTCCACCCCTCCCTCCCTCCTCCTGCACCCAGCTCATCTGTAGAGGCAGCTCATCTGATGCAGACCCTCTCCCCCATGAACACAGAAGCTGGCCTCATGCCACTCCTGAGAACCAATTGTTTGTCTGAGTAAATAATCAGTAGGTTTTCCTGTCCTTTGTATTCTCATAGCAGCTCGAGTAGTTGATCTCCCTATTTTCTGTACCGTTTAGATTACATATCATTATGTTAAAAAGATAACTGCTTTGCTGGAATATAATTTGAAGTATGAATATTATGTTTGAACTGACTAAGATGTGTTGTACATTCCTACCAGATCAACCAGACAACAATTAAGACAAACAAGAATCAACAAATTACAATAAAAACAATGATCTGGAACTCCTGCCTCCATGTGCTCCTCTTTAAATCCACTGCGTTGACTGTTTGATCCTTCAACCAACCAGCCTCACCTCCCTCACCAGCCTCACCAGCCTCACCACCCTCACCAGCCTCACCTCCCTCACCAGCCTCACCAGCCTCACCACCCTCACCTCCCTCACCAGCCTCACCAGCCTCACCAGCCTCACCTCCCTCACCAGCCTCACCTCCCTCACCAGCCTCACCAGCCTCACCTCCCTCACCAGCCTCACCAGCCTCACCACCCTCACCTCCCTCACCAGCCTCACCAGCCTCACCTCCCTCACCAGCCTCACCAGCCTCACCTCCCTCACCAGCCTCACCAGCCTCACCTCCCTCACCAGCCTCACCTCCCTCACCAGCCTCACCAGCCTCCATATTCTTCACAGGTAGTTCATTGATCGTACTTGCGGTTGGTGTCTTTGCGTTCGATCAGGCCGGACCCCTCCAGAGAGATGCCAGCGAACAGACCTCTGGACCGACAGTACGTAAACACGGCCGCCGGGCTGCGGATCGACACGTCCGCCTCCACGTTCCTGAACACATCACAGGTGAAGGTGACCGTTACAGGCAATAGGAGGGCCATTAAAGAGGAGTAAATAAATCCATGTAAATATATATTAATATATTTACTGCTGACGTTCCTGCAGTCTCGTGTACACACACACACACACACACACACACACACACACACACACACACACACACACACACACACACACACACACACACACACACACACACACACACACACACACACCACACACACACACACACACACACACACACACACACACACACACACACACACACACACACACACACACACACACACACACACACACACACACACACACACACACCACACACACACACACACACACACACAAACACACACACACAACACACACACACACACACACACACACACACACACACACACACACACCACACACACACACACAACACACCACACACACCACACACACACACACACACACACACACACACACACACACACACCTCTGAAGTCCTTCTAAAATGATCTGTGCACATTAATCATGTCTGACTGGAACACTTGTTCTGCTGCAGGCCTCGCAGCGCCTGTCATTGAACGCCTCATAAATCCTCAGGTAGATCACCCACAGGTAGATCACCCACAGGTAGATCACCCACAGGTAGATAACCCACAGGTAGATAAACTACAGGTAGATAACCCACAGGTAGATCACCCACAGGTAGATAAACTACAGGTAGATAACCCACAGGTAGATCACCCACAGGTAGATCACCCACAGGTAGATAAACTACAGGTATATAACCCACAGGTAGATAACCCACAGGTAGATCACCCACAGGTAGATCACCCACAGGTAGATCACCCACAGGTAGATCACCCACAGGTAGATCACCCACAGGTATATAACCCACAGGTAGATAACCCACAGGTAGATAACCCACAGGTAGATAAACTACAGGTAGATAAACTACAGGTAGATAACCCACAGGTAGATAAACCACAGGTAGATAAACCACAGGTAGATAACCCACAGGTAGATAACCCACAGGTAGATAACCCACAGGTAGATAAACTACAGGTAGATAACCCACAGGTAGATAACCCACAGGTAGATAACCCACAGGTAGATAACCCACAGGTAGATAAACTACAGGTAGATAACCCACAGGTAGATAACCCACAGGTAGATAACCCACAGGTGTCTCACCTTCCGATCGGACCCACGGCCACCGTGCAGTTCCCCCCAGCGTCAGGTTCCCCCCCTTCGTGAACGCGTCCACGGCCCGGCGCTGATTCAGGATGATCACCAGGTCCGACACCTGGGGGGGGAGAAACACAGGTGTAACAACAGGTCAACACACCTGCAACGGGTACACACACCTGCAACAGGTAAACACACCTGCAACAGGTCAACAGGTCAACACACCTGCAACAGGTACACACACCTGCAACGGGTACACACACGTGCAACAGGTCAACAGGTCAACACACCTGCAACAGGTCAACAGGTCAAGACACCTGCAACAGGTAAACAGGTCAACAGGTCAACACACCTGCAACAGGTCAAGACACCTGCAACAGGTCAACAGGTCAACACACCTGCAACAGGTACACACACCTGCAACGGGTACACACACCTGCAACAGGTCAAGACACCTGCAACAGGTAAACACACCTGCAACAGGTCAACAGGTCAACACACCTGCAACAGGTCAACAGGTCAAGACACCTGCAACAGGTCAAGACACCTGCAACAGGTAAACACACCTGCAACAGGTAAACACACCTGCAACAGGTCAACAGGTAAACACACCTGCAACAGGTCAACAGGTAAACACACCTGCAACAGGTCAAGACACCTGCAACAGGTCAACAGGTCAACACACCTGCAACAGGTAAACACACCTGCAACAGGTCAACAGGTAAACACACCTGCAACAGGTCAACAGGTCAACAGGTAACACACCTGCAACAGGTCAACAGGTAAACACACCTGCAACAGGTCAACAGGTAAACACACCTGCAACAGGTCAAGACACCTGCAACAGGTCAACAGGTCAACACACCTGCAACAGGTAAACACACCTGCAACAGGTCAACAGGTCAACACACCTGCAACAGGTCAACAGGTCAACACACCTGCAACAGGTCAAGACACCTGCAACAGGTCAACAGGTCAACACACCTGCAACAGGTCAACACACCTGCAACAGGTCAACACACCTGCAACAGGTCAACAGGTCAACACACCTGCAACAGGTCAACACACCTGCAACAGGTCAACAGGTCAACACACCTGCAACAGGTCAACAGGTCAACAGGTCAACACACCTGCAACATAGAACATCATTGGACTCACCTCCACCCCGATCTCGAAGCCTCCGCCCAGGCCGGCGATGCCGATGGCGGACGGAGCCGACCAACCTGGAAACAAACGGAAAACAGACATAGTGACATCACTACAGAACACTCGCGCTCCTATTGGCTAGCGCTCCAACAGAGCTGGCCAGCTAACCAATCAGATCAGACTGGGCTCTGGTTTCAGACAGAGGGGGAAAAGAGGCAGTATGAGAAAAAAATAAAGAGCTTTTTGAACATTAAAGCATGGAGACATGTCACAGTAGAGACAGACAGTAGAGACAGACAGTAGAGACAGACAGTAGAGACAGGGTGACAGACAGTAGAGACAGACAGTAGAGACAGACAGTAGAGACAGAGTGACAGACAGTAGAGACAGACAGTAGAGACAGACAGTAGAGACAGAGTGACAGACAGTAGAGACAGACAGTAGAGACAGTAGAGACAGACAGTAGAGACAGACAGTAGAGACAGAGTGACAGACAGTAGAGACAGACAGAGAGACAGACAGTAGAGACAGACAGTAGAACCAGACAGTAGAGACAGAGTGACAGACAGTACAGACAGACAGTAGAGACAGACAGTAGAGACAGAGTGACAGACAGTAGAGATAGACAGTAGAGACAGACAGTAGAGACAGAGTGACAGACAGTAGAGACAGACAGTAGAGACAGACAGAGAGACAGACAGAGAGACATACAGTAGAGACAGAGTGACAGAGAGTAGAGACAGACAGTAGAGACAGACAGTAGAGACAGAGTGACAGACAGTAGAGACAGAGAGACAGACAGTAGAGACAGACAGTAGAGACAGTCAGTAGAGACAGACAGTAGAGACAGAGTGACAGACAGTAGAGACAGACAGTAGAGACAGAGTGACAGACAGTAGAGACAGACAGTAGAGACAGACAGTAGAGACAGAGTGACAGACAGTAGAGACAGACAGTAGAGACAGAGTGACAGACAGTAGAGACAGACAGTAGAGACAGAGTGACAGACAGTAGAGACAGACAGTAGAGACAGACAGAGAGACAGACAGAGAGACAGACAGAGAGACAGACTGTAGAGACAGAGTGACAGACAGTAGAGAGACTGTAGAGACAGACAGTAGAGACAGAGAGACAGACAGTAGAGACAGAGAGACAGACAGACAGTAGAGACAGACAGGTCCCAGTAGAGACAGACAGTAGAGACAGACAGTAGAGACAGTAGAGACAGAGAGACAGACAGTAGAGACAGACAGGTCCCAGTAGAGACAGACAGTAGAGACAGATAGTAGAGACTGACAGGTCACAGTAGAGACAGACAGGTCCAGTAGAGACAGACAGGTCACAGTAGAGACAGACAGGTCACAGTAGAGACAGACAGGTCCAGTAGAGACAGACAGACAGGTCACAGTAGAGACAGACAGACAGGTCCCAGTAGAGACAGACAGGTCCCAGTAGAGACAGACAGTAGAGACAGACAGGTCCAGTAGAGACTGACACAGGTCCAGTAGAGACAGACACAGGTCCAGTAGAGACAGACAGGTCCAGTAGAGACAGACAGGTCCAGTAGAGACAGACAGGTCACAGTAGAGACAGACAGGTCCAGTAGAGACAGACACAGGTCCAGTAGAGACAGACACAGGTCCAGTAGAGACAGACAGGTCACAGTAGAGACAGACAGGTCCAGTAGAGACAGGTCCAGTAGAGACAGACAGGTCACAGTAGAGACAGACAGGTCACAGTAGAGACAGACAGGTCACAGTAGAGACAGACAGGTCCAGTAGAGACAGACACAGGTCACAGTAGAGAGAGACAGGTCCAGTAGAGACAGACAGGTCCAGTAGAGACAGACAGGTCCAGTAGACACAGACACAGGTCCAGTAGAGACAGAGAGATCCAGTAGAGACAGACAGGTCACAGTAGAGACAAACAGGTCACAGTAGAGACAGACAGGTCCAGTAGAGACAGACACAGGTACAATAGAGACAGACAGGTCCAGTAGAGACAGACACAGGTCACAGTAGAGACAGACAGGTCCAGTAGAGACAGGTCACAGTAGAGACAGACAGGTCTCAGTAGAGACAGACAGGTCACAGTAGAGACAGACAGGTCCAGTAGAGACAGACAGGTCACAGTAGAGACAGACAGGTCCAGTAGAGACAGACAGGTCCAGTAGAGACAGGTCTCAGTAGAGACAGACAGGTCTCAGTAGAGGCAGACAGGTCACAGTAGAGACAGACAGGTCCAGTAGAGACAGACAGGTCACAGTAGAGACAGACAGGTCCAGTAGAGACAGACACAGGTCCAGTAGAGACAGACACAGGTCACAGTAGAGACATACAGGTCCAGTAGAGACAGGTCTCAGTAGAGACATACAGGTCCAGTAGAGACAGGTCTCAGTAGAGACAGACAGGTCACAGTAGAGACAGACAGGTCCAGTAGAGACAGACAGGTCACAGTAGAGACAGACAGGTCCAGTAGAGACAGACACAGGTCCAGTAGAGACAGACACAGGTCCCAGTAGAGACAGACAGGTCCAGTAGAGACAGGTCACAGTAGAGACAGACAGGTCTCAGTAGAGACAGACAGGTCACAGTAGAGACAGACAGGTCCAGTAGAGACAGACAGGTCACAGTAGAGACAGACAGGTCCAGTAGAGACAGGTCCAGTAGAGACAGACAGGTCCAGTAGAGACAGGTCTCAGTAGAGACAGACAGGTCTCTACTGAGACAGACAGGTCACAGTAGAGACAGACAGGTCCAGTAGAGACAGACAGGTCACAGTAGAGACAGACAGGTCACAGTAGAGACAGACACAGGTCCAGTAGAGACAGACAGGTCCAGTAGAGACAGACAGGTCCAGTAGAGACAGACAGTAGAGACAGACACAGGTCACAGTAGAGAGAGACAGGTCCAGTAGAGACAGACAGGTCCAGTAGAGACAGACAGGTCCAGTAGACACAGGTCCAGTAGAGACAGACAGTCACAGTAGAGACAAACAGGTCACAGTAGAGACAGACAGGTCCAGTAGAGACAGACACAGGTCCAGTAGAGACAGACAGGCCCAGTAGAGACAGACAGGCCCAGTAGAGACAGACAGGTCCAGTAGACAGACAGGTCCAGTAGAGACAGGTCCAGTAGAGACAGACAGGTCCTGTAGAGACAGACAGGTCCTGTAGAGACAGACAGGTCCAGTAGAGACAGACAGGTCCTGTAGAGACAGACAGGTCCAGTAGAGACAGGTCCAGTAGAGACAGACAGGTCCAGTAGAGACAGGTCCAGTAGAGACAGACAGGTCCTGTAGAGACAGTAGAGACTGGTGTAATCAGGAATCCACTGCTCAGAGATCTGAAACCACAGAGGGACATCTGATCGTCCTCGCTTTGATTTTGGCTCGGAGACAAACGATGGGTAATAATAATCATCATCAGATGACTGCAGCCGGGGGGGAACTGGGGGGGGGGGGGGGGGGGGGCTGCTGGGTTTCACCAAAATAAAAGATAAGACGTCGGAAAACAAGAGGAGGAATCCCATCAGAGATCAGAGGCTGAACGTCTGAGAACTAACTGTCTCTTATTAAAGTGATTATATTCTCATTAGGGCCGGCCGCTAGTTCACCTGATCATACCTGATATCACCTGATCATACCTGATATCACCTGATCATACCTGATATCACCTGATCACACCTGATATCACCTGATCACACCTGATATCACCTGATCACACCTGATCACACCTGATCACAACTGATATCACCTGATCACACCTGATATCACCTGATCACACCTGATGAACACCTGATCACACCTGATATCACCTGATATCACCTGATCACACCTGATATCACCTGATCACACCTGATGACACCTGATCACCTGATATCACCTGATCACACCTGATATCACCTGATCACACCTGATATCACCTGATATCACCTGATCACACCTGATATCACCTGATCACACCTGATCACACCTGATGACACCTGATCACACCTGATATCACCTGATCACACCTGATATCACCTGATCACACCTGATATCACCTGATCACACCTGATCACACCTGATGACACCTGATCACACCTGATATCACCTGATCACACCTGATATCACCTGATCACACCTGATATCACCTGATCACACCTGATATCACCTGATCACACCTGATATCACCTGATGACACCTGATCACACCTGATCACACCTGATATCACCTGATATCACCTGATGACACCTGATATCACACCTGATATCACCTGATCACACCTGATCACACCTGATCACACCTGATATCACCTGAACACCTGATCACACCTGATCACCTGATGACACCTGATGACACCTGATCTCACCTGATATCACCTGATGACACCTGATGACACCTGATGACACCTGATATCACCTGATCACACCTGATCACACCTGATATCACCTGATATCACCTGATGACACCTGATGACACCTGATATCACCTGATATCACCTGATCACACCTGATATCACACCTGATATCACCTGATCACACCTGATATCACCTGATATCACCTGATATCACCTGATATCACCTGATCACACCTGATGACACCTGATCACACCTGATATCACCTGATCACACCTGATATCACCTGATATCACCTGATATCACCTGATGACACCTGATATCACCTGATCACACCTGATATCACCTGATCACACCTGATATCACACTGATCACACCTGATATCACAGACCTTTAAAACTAGTTCAATTAGAGAGGGAGAAACAAAAAGGGAACATGGGAACAAGGGGTGAAACAAGAGAGGAAACAGGGAAGGAGAGGAAGAAACAGTGGAGGAAACAGAGTAGGAAGCAGAGTAGGAAGCAGACTAGGAAGCAGACTAGGAAGCAGAGTAGGAAACAGAGTAGGAAACAGAGTAGGAAGCGATTAGGAAGCAGAGTAGGAAACAGAGTAAACAAGAGTAAGAAACCACATGAGTCCTTACGTCTGTCCCCCAGCCTGGCGATCACGATGCCGCTGCCCCCCCGGGCCGTGATCATGAAGCCGGCCTTGATGACGGAGATGATGGCGAGGCCCTCCGCCTTCGCTATCACATGAGCTGAAACACATTCAACATTTAGAGGGTCAATAAACCAACATGTCCCCCCCCCCACATGGTGTCTTCCTTACGGGGATGAGTCGGTCGGTCAGCCCCGTTCGGTTTGAGATCTCCGTGAAATCTCTCAGGATCTTCGCCGCTTTCTTGGCCTCCGACTTCAGGTTGGACGGGATGGGGTTATTCACTGAAACACACACAATAACACACACAATAACACACAGACTAACACACACAACACACTAACACACAAACACACACACTAAAACCACACTAACACGCTTTAGAAACCCATTTGCAGTCAGTCGGACCCCCCGGCACACAGATTGATCCTTTTATTTTTAATATCAATGATTCATTTTAGGTTTAATGTAATTTTCTCATATTATTTTTCTTTTTTTACTTTTCATTATATATTTATTATTATTTTTGCCTCCATTTAATTGTTGTATATTAATATGACCCTTATTTCTATGTATTATAACACACTTGTTTGCAGCCAGTGTGTCTTCAGTAGAAAGATTTCCCACCAATGACACGCTGTGTAAAACCCTTAACTCTGTGACCCCCCTCACTCTGTGACCCTGACTGCGGCACAAAGAGGAAGTCAGAGCCCCTCAAAGAGCTCCTTGTTGGCTTTATATTCATCTAATCTCATCTGAATCTGTGCCCAAAGATCAGCTAATGTTTACAGAAGCTCCGAGGCTCTGCTTGAGGAGGCAGACGAGCTCCGAGGCTCTGCTTGAGGAGGCAGACGAGCTCCGAGGCTCTGCTTGAGGAGGCAGACGAGCTCCGAGGCTCTGCTTGAGGAGGCAGACAGCTCCGAGTCTGCTTGAGGAGGCAGACGAGCTCCGAGCTCTGAGCGGACGGACAGAGGAACCATAAAGGTGAGGTCTGGTTCCTGTCCAAAGATCAGCTAACAGAAGCTCCGAGGCTCTGCTTGAGGAGGCAGACGAGCTCCGAGGCTCTGCTTGAGGAGGCAGACGAGCTCCGAGGCTCTGCTTGAGGAGGCAGACGAGCTCCGAGCTCTGAGCGGACGGACAGAGGAACCATAAAGGTGAGGTCTGGTTCCTGTGGAGGCAGACGAGCTCAGAGCGCTGAGCGGACGGACAGAGGAACCATAAAGGTGAGGTCTGGTTCCTGTGGAGGCAGACGAGCTCTGAGCGCTGAGCGGACGGACAGAGGAACCATAAAGGTGAGGTCTGGTTCCTCTGTCCGTCCGCTCAGAGCGCTGAGCGGACGGACAGAGGAACCATAAAGGTGAGGTCTGGTTCCTCTGTCCGTCCGCTCAGAGCGCTGAGCGGACGGACAGAGGAACCATAAAGGTGAGGTCTGGTTCCTGTCCAAAGATCCCTAAAACACAGATACATATTTGTGTGTAAAAAAATGTCAATTACTATTTTTTATTTGGATTAGTTTGTTTAATAAATACATTTGAATAATAATAGCAAATACACGTGAACATATTGGACTGCAATTCAAACTATAAACAAGAAACTAATAATTAATTTTCTGCTTTAAAAAATGCACATAATTTGCTATTTTGTCTTTAAAATCCTTTATCAAATTAGATGAAATTGCTTCCAGTAATGTCCTTTCCCTTTCAGGTGTGGTTCCTGTTCGACCGGGTTCTCCTGTTCTCCTGATCTCCTAAAGTCTCCTCTGGCTCTGTGTGATCAGCTGATTGTTGGCGTGTCGTCATCTGTCAGGAATGTGCTGAGAGGCATGTTGGCAGACCGGTCTCTGACAGCACATACCATCCAGCTAATGGGCTAACTGGGAGGTTCTGCTGGTTCTGCTGGTGTTCTGCTGGTGTTACAGGGGGTTCTGCTGGTTCAGCTGGTTCAGCTGGTGTTCTGCTGGTTCTGTTGGTGTTTCAGGAGATTATGTTGGTGTTTCAGGGGGTTCTGTTGGTTCTGTTGGTGTTTCAGGAGCTCATTGTGTTCTGTGAGTGTTTCAGGAGGTTCTGTTGGTGTTTCAGGGGGTTCTGTTGTTCTGTGAGTGTTTCAGGAGGTTCTGTTGGTGTTTCAGGGGATTCTGCTAGTGTTTCAGGAGGTTCTGTGAGTGTTTCAGGAGGTTCTGTTGTTCTGTGAGTGTTTCAGGAGGTTCTGTTGGTGTTTCAGGAGGTTCTGTGAGTGTTTCAGGAGGTTCTGCGAGTGTTTCAGGAGGTTCTGTGAGTGTTTCAGGAGGTTATGTTGTTGTGAGTGTTTCAGGAGGTTCTGTTGGTGTTTCAGGAGGTTCTGTGAGTGTTTCAGGAGGTTCTGCTAGTGTTTCAGGAGGTTCTGTGAGTGTTTCAGGAGGTTCTGCTAGTGTTTCAGGAGGTTCTGTTGGTGTTTCAGGAGGTTCTGTTGGTGTTTCAGGGGGTTCTGTGAGTGTTTCAGGAGGTTCTGCGAGTGTTTCAGGAGGTTCTGTGAGTGTTTCAGGAGGTTATGTTGTTGTGAGTGTTTCAGGAGGTTCTGTGAGTGTTTCAGGAGGTTCTGTGAGTGTTTCAGGAGGTTCTGCGAGTGTTTCAGGAGGTTCTGTGAGTGTTTCAGGAGGTTATGTTGTTGTGAGTGTTTCAGGAGGTTCTGCTAGTGTTTCAGGAGGTTCTGTGAGTGTTTCAGGAGGTTCTGCTAGTGTTTCAGGAGGTTCTGTTGGTGTTTCAGGAGGTTCTGTTGGTGTTTCAGGGGGTTCTGTTGTTCTGTGAGTGTTTCAGGAGGTTCTGTGAGTGTTTCAGGAGGTTCTGTTGGTGTTTCAGGAGGTTCTGTTGGTGTTTCAGGAGGTTCTAGGAGGTTCTGTTGGTGTTTCAGGAGGTTCTAGGAGGTTCTGTTGGTGTTTCAGGAGGTTCTGTTGGTGTTTCAGGAGGTTCTAGGAGGTTCTGGTCATCTTTCAGTATGTGCTGGGGTCTTTCTAATAACCATATATGAGGAGTTTCTAGGGACCTTTGTAATTGAGTAGTCCATGCAAAGTATCTGTTGGTCTTTGAAAAGGTTCTAGTCAAAGTTAGGAGGTTCTAATGAAAATATATACATTACTGCAGGTCCAAAAGGACGTTGTAGTTGACTATAAGGAGATTCTGTTGGTCAGAGGTTCTAGTCACAGTTAAGGAGGTTCTAATGAAAAGGTTCTAGTCACAGTTGAAGCAGTTTTTTCACAGCACATTCAATCAAATATATTACTTTAATATTGAATGCGCGTTTGTTTCCATAAACACATTCTGATGAGACCAGAGAGTTGAATTAGCTCTAACACACATCGGTCAGTGTCAGTAGAACCTCCTGTAACAGAACCAGGACTCAAACACGCCCAGAACATCTTTACAGACTGTTTCCTGAAGAGGCTACACTGAGAACCATGTGTGGAGATCTGAAGGAGAGCTGGCTAACGTTAGCGGTTAGCAACAGGTAAGCTGAGGTTCCATGGAGCGTGTTCAATACCTGGCAGAACCCAGTATGGCAGACCACCACCCACCTGGTACTGTTTTGAATAACTCCTGTAGTGTGACGTCCCTTCTACTCTAAAAGTCCACCAGAACCGTAACACCGAGCAGAACCGCCTCCTCTCTCACCTGAGGAACCACCTGTCTACAGAACACCTGAGCAGAGATACCATGAGCTGTTTCAGGGAAACCCTTTAATATCAGCTGGAGAACCTGGAGAACCTGGAGAACCTGAAGAACCAGAAGCACCTGAAGAACCAGAAGCACCAGAGCAGAGGGAAGAATTTACTCAAGTAATGTACTTAAACACATTCTGAGGTACTTGTACTTTACTTGAGTATTTCCATTTACTGTGTACTTCTACTCTAGTTCAGGGTTCAAGTACAAGATCTGAGTACTTCTACTTTTACTCAAGTACAAGATCTGAGTACTTCTCCCTCCTCTGCTCAGGTAGAGCCAGGTGAACAGACCAACAGGTGAACAGACCAACAGGTGAACAGACCAACAGCTGAACAGACCAACAGGTGAACAGGTGAACAGACCAACAGGTGAACAGACCAACAGGTGAACAGGTGAACAGACCAACAGGTGAACAGACCAACAGGTGAAACAGACCAACAGGTGAACAGACCAACAGGTGAACAGGTGAACGACCAACAGGTGAACAGGTGAACAGACCAACAGGTGAACAGGTGAACAGACCAACAGGTGAACAGGTGAACAGACCAACAGCTGAACAGACCAACAGGTGAACAGACCAACAGGTGAACAGGTGAACAGACCAACAGGTGAACAGGTGAACAGACCAACAGGTGAACAGACCAACAGGTGAACAGACCAACAGGGAAACGGTGTGTGTGTTTTCAGTGAACTTACTTCTCTGCTGTTTTCCTCCTCTTTCCTTCCTTTCCTCTGTTTTCTCTTCACCTGTCGACAGGTGAGCAGCGCGAGCCTCTCCTCTCTTCACTTCCGCCTCGGTGCCGGAAACCACGCACGTCACGTAAAAAAAACATAAACACGCAGCGTGGTCGTCAGGGAAACACCTGGGCGCGCTCCCGTGACGTGAGCGCGTCCCCGAGCCGTGAGATTAGTTTCCCCTGAGTTCAGACTCACAGGCAAATACTGCAGATTCACCTTAATGTCAATAAATGACTTTTTAAGAACGTTTGTTGTTTAAGGAAGCTTTTACATACATTTTTTAACTGTAGATTCATTGGTCATTTCTATATTTATTATTTCACCAAAGCTGTCTCTTATATCTCGTTCTTATTTATATATTTTTTTCTATTTTTTATTTCTTTTATGTTTTTTAAGTGTCTTGTTTTTGATAAATTATTTTCCCTTTTACCTTCATTTTTCTTAATTTACTAAGTATTTTTTACTGGTTAAATGTTGTGTTTTTAGAGTTTTCTTGTTGCCTATACTCCCTCCTGTTTGCATCTCTGGAAACTTCCCACAGTCCCGCAGCGTCTGCTTCTCACAGTTAACGTGATAATGGTATTATTAATCCATCTGCAGGGAAATAAACGTCTCAGCTCGGGGAGGTCAGAGGTCACGGGCGGGGGGGATCAGACAAACATTTACCCATACACTCCTTCAAACTATAACCATTCATGTTTAAATCATTAGAGTAATAACAGTAATGACTGAACGTAACATTTAGAGGCAATTCAGTCACTTAATGTGAGGTCAGTTAATGTGGAGCCGTGGGAGAACACAGAGTTACAGGAGAGAGGGAAACATATCTGAAACTGAACTATGGACAATAACAGAGGCCGAAAACTACAAAAACATACAATAAGACTACAAAGAGACACATAAAGAATAAACATGACTACAAAGAGACATATAAAGAATACAACATGACTACAAAGAGACATATAAAGAATACAACATGACTACAAAGAGACATATAAAGAATACAACATGACTACAAAGAGACATATAAAGAATACAACATGACTACAAAGAGACATATAAAGAATACAACATGACTACAAAGAGACATATAAAGAATACAACATGACTACAAAGAGACATATAAAGAATACAACATGACTACAAAGAGACACATAAAGAATACAACATGACTACAAAGAGACATATAAAGAATACAACATGACTACAAAGAGACATATAAAGAATACAACATGACTACAAAGAGACACATAAAGAATACAACATGACTACAAAGAGACATATAAAGAATACAACATGACTACAAAGAGACACATAAAGAATACAACATGACTACAAAGAGACATATAAAGAATACAACATGACTACAAAGAGACATATAAAGAATACAACATGACTACAAAGAGACACATAAAGACTACAACATGACTACAAAGAGACACATAAAGACTACAACATGACTACAAAGAGACACATAAAGACTACAACATGACTACAAAGAGACACATAAAGACTACAACATGACTACAAAGAGACACATAAAGACTACAAAATGACTACAAAGAGACACATAAAGACTACAACATGACTACAAAGAGACACATAAAGAATACAACATGACTACAAAGAGACACATAAAGACTACAACATGACTACAAAGAGACACATAAAGACTACAAATGACTACAAAGAGACACATAAAGACTACAACATGACTACAAAGAGACACATAAAGAATAAACATGACTACAAAGAGACACATAAAGACTACAACATGACTACAAAGAGACACATAAAGAATACAACATGACTACAAAGAGACACATAAAGACTACAACATGACTACAAAGAGACACATAAAGACTACAACATGACTACAAAGAGACACATAAAGAATACAACATGACTACAAAGAGACACATAAAGACTACAACATGACTACAAAGAGACACATAAAGACTACACACATGACTACAAAGAGACACATAAAGACTACAACATGACTACAAAGAGACACATAAAGACTACAACATGACTACAAAGAGACACATAAAGACTACAAAATGACTACAAAGAGACACATAAAGACTACAACATGACTACAAAGAGACACATAAAGACTACAACATGACTACAAAGAGACACATAAAGACTACAACATGACTACAAAGAGACACATAAAGACTACAACATGACTACAAAGAGACACATAAAGACTACAACATGACTACAAAGAGACACATAAAGACTACAACATGACTACAAAGAGACACATAAAGACTACAACATGACTACAAAGAGACACATAAAGACTACAACATGACTACAAAGAGACACATAAAGACTACAACATGACTACAAAGAGACACATAAAGATACAACATGACTACAAAGAGACACATAAAGAATACAACATGACTACAAAGAGACACATAAAGACTACAACATGACTACAAAGAGACACATAAAGAATACAACATGACTCAAAGAGACACATAAAGACTACAACATGACTTCAAAGAGACACATAAAGACTACAAATGACTCAAAGAGACACATAAAGACTACAACATGACTCAAAGAGACACATAAAGACTACAACATGACTCAAAGAGACACATAAAGACTACAAATGACTCAAAGAGACACATAAAGACTACAACATGACTCAAAGAGACACATAAAGACTACAACATGACTCAAAGAGACACTAAAGACTACAACCTGAGTTCAAAGAGACACATAAAGACTACAACATGACTCAAAGAGACACATAAAGACTACAACTGAGTTCAAAGAGACACATAAAGACTACAACATGACTTCAAAGAGACACATAAAGATACAACATGACTTCAAAGAGACACATAAAGACTACAACATGACTTCAAAGAGACACATAAAGATACAACATGACTACAAAGAGACACATAAAGATACAACATGACTACAAAGAGACACATAAAGACTACAACATGACTTCAAAGAGACACATAAAGACTACAACATGACTTCAAAGAGACACATAAAGACTACAACATGACTTCAAAGAGACACATAAAGACTACAACATGACTTCAAAGAGACACATAAAGACTACAACATGACTTCAAAGAGACACATAAAGACTACAACATGACTTCAAAGAGACACATAAAGACTACAACATGACTACAAAGAGACACATAAAGACTACAACATGACTTCAAAGAGACACATACAAAATACTGCGAAGAGTGAGATATGACTGTGAGAAGATACCACACGATACAAAAAGCCTACAAAGAGACACTAAACATTATATTCTCTGTTATCGGAGGCCGGTTCTCTGTTGTCAGAGGCCGGTTCTCTGTTATCGGAGGCCGGTTCTCTGTTATCACAGGCCGGTTCTCTGTTATCGGAGGCCGGTTCTCTGTTATCGGAGGCCGGATCTCTGTTATCACAGGCCGGTTCTCTGTTATCGGAGGCCGGTTCTCTTTATCACAGGCCGGTTCTCTGTTATCGGAGGCCGGTTCTCTGTTATCGGAGGCCGGTTCTCTGTTATCGGAGGCCGGATCTCTGTTATCACAGGCCGGTTCTCTGTTATCGGAGGCCGGATCTCTGTTATCACAGGCCGGTTCTCTGTTATCGGAGGCCGGTTCTCTGTTATCACAGGCCGGTTCTCTGTTATCGGAGGCCGGTTCTCTGTTATCAGAAGCCGGTTCTCTGTTGTCACAGGCCAGTTCTCTGTTGTCAGAGGCCGGTTCTCTGTTAACAGAGGCCGGTTCTCTGTTGTCAGAGGCCGGTTCTCTGTTAACAGAGGCCGGTTCTCTGTTGTCAGAGGCCGGTTCTCTGTTAACAGAGGCCGGTTCTCTGTTGTCAGAGGCCGGTTCTCTGTTAACAGAGGCCGGTTCTCTGTTGTCAGAGGCCGGTTCTCTGTTAACAGAGGCCGGTTCTCTGTTGTCAGAGGCCGGTTCTCTGTTGTCAGAGGCCGGTCTCTGTTGTCAGAGGCCGGTTCTCTGTTGTCAGAGGCCGGTTCTCTGTTAACAGAGGCCGGTTCTCTGTTGTCAGAGGCCGGTTCTCTGTTGTCAGAGGCCGGTTCTCTGTTAACAGAGGCCGGTTCTCTGTTGTCAGAGGCCGGTTCTCTGTTGTCAGAGGCCGGTTCTCTGTTGTCAGAGGCCGGTTCTCTGTTGTCAGAGGCTGGTTCTTCTTCCTGTCGACCCCACAGAACGTCTGTAACACATAAATGTATTTCAGGAAGCGTCTCCGTCACAGCTGACATTCAGCTAACGACGCAGAGGCAGAACAGATGAGCATCGATTGGTCTCAGGAAGTCCGACGGCCCGGGGAAATATCAACCCTTATCTCATCTTCCTGTCCCTGCATGTGATTTCACTGAATTACAGCTCGCTCGGAGCCTCACGTGCAGGACATCGCTCAACTTCAAATGTGGTGGTTTTGGTCTGAGACATTTTGTTTTTCTAACTCTGTCTTCACCCGGAGCGGCTTTGAGATCTGCGTTGGGGACCAGATGGTGTCCGAGATCAAGTCAAGATCAAGACTCATTCTGATCAGGTCTTAGGACAAGATCAAGACTCATTCTGATCAGGTCTTAGGACAAGATCAAGTCTCATTCTGATCAGGTCTTAGGACAAGATCAAGACTCATTCTGATCAGGTCTTAGGACAAGATCAAGACTCATTCTGATCAGGTCTTAGGACAAGATCAAGTCTCATTCTGATCAGGTCTTAGGACAAGATCAAGACTCATTCTGATCAGGTCTTAGGACAAGATCAAGACTCATTCTGATCAGGTCTTAGGACAAGATCAAGTCTCATTCTGATCAGGTCTTAGGACAAGATCAAGACTCATTCTGATCAGGTCTTAGGACAAGATCAAGACTCATTCTGATCAGGTCTTAGGACAAGATCAAGTCTCATTCTGATCAGGTCTTAGGACAAGATCAAGACTCATTCTGATCAGGTCTTAGGACAAGATCAAGTCTCATTCTGATCAGGTCTTAGGACAAGATCAAGTCTCATTCTGATCAGGTCTCATTCTGATCAGGTCTTAGGACAAGATCAAGACTCATTCTGATCAGGTCTCATTCTGATCAGGTCTTAGGACAAGATCAAGACTCATTCTGATCAGGTCTTAGGACAAGATCAAGACTCATTCTGATCAAGTCTCATTCTGATCAGGTCTCATTCTGATCAGGTCTTAGGACAAGATCAAGTCTCATTCTGATCAAGTCTCATTCTGATCAGGTCTCATTCTGATCAGGTCTTAGGACAAGATCAAGTCTCATTCTGATCAGTCTTAGGAGAAGATCAAGTCTCATTCTGATCAGGTTTTAGGACAAGATCAAGTCTCATTCTGATCAGGTCTCACTCTGATCAGGTATTAGGACAAGATCAAGACTCATTCTGATCAGGTCTCACTCTGATCAGGTCTTAGGACAAGATCAAGTCTCATTCTGATCAGGTCTCACTCTGATCAGGTCTTAGGACAAGATCAAGTCTCATTCTGATCAGGTCTCACTCTGATCAGGTCTCATTCTGATCAGGTCTCATTCTGATCAGGTCTCACTCTGATCAGGTCTCATTCTGATCAGGTCTCATTCTGATCGGGTCTCACTCTGATCGGGTCTCACTCTGATCAGGTCTCCCTCCGATCAGAGTGAGACTCTCCCTCTCTCCCTCTCTCTCTCTCCCCCTCTCCCTCTCTCTCTCTCTCCCTCTCTCCCCCTCTCCCTCTCTCCCCTCTCCCCTCTCCCTCTCTCCCTCTCTCCCTCTCTCCCTCTCTCCATCTCTCTCTCCATCTCTCCATCTCTCCCTCTCTACCTCTCTCCCTCTCTCCATCTCTCCCTCTCTTCCTCTCTCCCTCTCTCCATATCTCCCCTCTCCCTCTCTCTCTCCCTCTCTCCATCTCTCCCTCTCTCCATCTCTCCCTCTCTCCCTCTCTCCATCTCTCCCTCTCTCCTCTCTCCCTCTCTCCATCTCCCCTCTCTCCCTCTCTCTCTCTCCATCTGTGCCCTCTCTTCCTCTCTCCCTCTCCCCTCTCTCCCTCTCTCCATCTGTGCCCTCTCTTCCTCTCTCCATCTCTCCATCTGTGCCCTCTCTTCCTCTCTCCATCTCTCCCTCTCTCCCTCTCTTCCTCTCTCCCTCTCTCCATCTGTGCCCTCTCTTCCTCTCTTCCTCTCTCCCTCTCTCCATCTGTGCCCTCTCTTCCTCTCTCCATCTCTCCCTCTCTCCCTCTCTTCCTCTCTCCCTCTCTCCATCTGTGCCCTCTCTCCCGCTCTTCCTCTCTCCCTCTCTCCATCTGTGCCCTCTCTCCCTCTCTCCATCTGTGCCCTCTCTCCCTCTCTCCATCTCTCCATCTCTCCCTCTCTTCCTCTCTTCCTCTCTCCTCTCTTCTCTCCCTCTCTTCCTCTCTTTATCTCTCCCTCTCTTTCTCTCTCCCTCTCTTTATCTTCTTCCTCTCTTTCTCTCTTTCTCTCTTCCTCTCTTTCTCTCTTTATCTTCCTCTCTTCCTCTCTTCCTCTCTCCCTCTCTTCCTCTCTTCCTCTCTTTATCTCTTCCTCTCTTCCTCTCTTTATCTCTTACTCTCTTCCTCTCTTTCTCTCTTTATCTTCTTCCTCTCTTTCTCTCTTCCTCTCCCTCTCTTCCTCTCTTTATCTCTTCCTCTCTTCCTCTCTCCCTCTCTTCCTCTCTTCCTCTCTTTCTCTCTTTATCTCTTCCTCTCTTTATCTCTTCCTCTCTTCCTCTCTTTATCTTCTTCCTCTCTTCCTCTCTCCCTCTCTTCCTCTCTCCTCTCTCCCTCTCTTCCTCTCTTCCTCTCTTTCTCTCTTCCTCTCTTTATCTCTTCCTCTCTTCCTCTCTCCCTCTCTTCCTCTCTTTATCTTCTTCCTCTCTTTCTCTCTCCCTCTCTTTATCTCTTCCTCTCTCCTCTCTTTATCTTCTTCCTCTCTTTCTCTCTCCCTCTCTCCTCTCTTCCTCTCTTTATCTTCTTCCTCTCTTCCTCTCTTTATCTTCTTCCTCTTCCCTCTCTTCCTCTTTATCTTCTTCCTCTCTTCCTCTCTTTATCTTTCCTCTCTTTATCTTCTTCATCTTCTCCTCTCTTTATCTTCTCCTCTCTTCCTCTCTTTCTCTCTCCCTCTCTTTCTCTCTCCCTCTCTTTATCTTCTTCCTCTCTTCCTCTTTATCTTCTTCCTCTCTTCCTCTCTCCCTCTCTTCCTCTTTATCTTCTTCCTCTCTTTATCTTCTTCCTCTCTTCCTCTCTTTATCTTCTTCCTCTCTCCCTATCTTCCTCTCTCCCTCTCTTCCTCTCTCTCTCTTTATCTTCTTCCTCTCTTTATCTTCTTCCTTCTTCCTCTCTTTATCTTCTTCCTCTCCTCTCTCCCTCTCTTTATCTTCTTCCTCTCTTCCTCTCTTTATCTTCCTCTCTTCCTCTCTCCCTCTCTTTATCTTCTTCCTCTCTTATCTTCTTCCTCTCTTCCTCTCTTTCTCTCTCCCTCTCTTTATCTTCTTCCTCTCTTCCTCTCTTTATCTTCTTCCTCTCTTCCTCTCTCCCTATCTTTATCTTCTTCCTCTCTTCCTCTCTCCCTCTCTTTATCTTCTTCCTCTTCCTTCTTTATCTTCTTCCTCTCTTCCTTCTCCCTATCTTTCTCACTCCCTATCTTCCTCTCTTCCTCTCTCCCTATCTTCCTCTCTCCCTCTCTTCCTCTCTCCCTATCTCCCTATCTTCCTCTCTCCCTCTCTTCCTCTCTTCCTCTCTCCCTATCTTCCTCTCTCCCTATCTTCCTCTCTTCCTCTCTCCCTATCTTCCTCTCTCCCTATCTCCCTATCTTCCTCTCTCCCTATCTTCCTCTCTCCCTCTCTTCCTCTCTTCCTCTCTCCCTATCTTTATCTTCTTCCTCTCTTCCTCTCTCCCTCTCTTCCTCTCTTCCTCTCTCCCTATCTCCCTATCTCCTCTCTCCCTATCTCCCTCTCTTCCTCATTCCTCTCTCCCTATCTTCCTCTCTCCCTCTCTTCCTCTCTTCCTCTCTCCCTATCTCCTATCTTCCTCTCTCCCTATCTCCCTCTCTTCCTCTATTCCTATCTTCCTCTCTTCCTCTCTCCCTCTCTCCCTCCTTCCTTCTCCTCTCTCCCTCTCTCTTTAAATAGCCTGCTGGATAAACATCAGTCTCACTACAGCCATTGCTTCTTAATGTGTTTCCACTGTGCGTGTGTGCGTGTGTGTGTGCATGCGTGCGTGTGCGTGCGTGCGTGTGTGTGTGTGTGTGCGTGTGTGTGTGTGTGTGTGTGTGTGTGTTTGCATTAACCAGTCCAGTGCTCCGGGAGTCAGAATCCTAACGTTTGAGTCATTTCTAACGTCCTGTTGGCCATGAGATCTCCGTCAGGTCATCGAGAGGCCAACGAGTTTTACTCACAGTCCGTGAAAAAAGTAGTGTGTTAGTGTGCATGTGAGTTAGTGTGCATGTGAGTTAGTGTGCATGTGAGTTAGTGTGCATGTGAGTTAGTGTGCATGTGAGTTAGTGTGCATGTGAGTTAGTGTGCATGTGAGTTAGTGTGCACGTAAGTTAGGGTGCACGTAAGTTAGTGTGCACGTGAGTTAGGGTGCACGTAAGTTAGGGTGCATGTAAGTTAGTGTGCACATAAGTTAGTGTGCACGTAAGTTAGTGTGCACGTAAGTTAGGGTGCATGTAAGTTAGTGTGCATGTAAGTTAGTGTGCACGTAAGTTAGTGTGCACGTAAGTTAGGGTGCACGTAAGTTAGTGTGCATGTAAGTTAGTGTGCATGTAAGTTAGTGTGCATGTGAGTTAGTGTGCATGTAAGTTAGTGTGCACATAAGTTAGTGTGCACGTAAGTTAGTGTGCACGTAAGTTAGGGTGCATGTAAGTTAGTGTGCATGTAAGTTAGTGTGCATGTAAGTTAGTGTGCACGTAAGTTAGTGTGCACGTAAGTTAGGGTGCACGTAAGTTAGGGTGCATGTAAGTTAGTGTGCATGTAAGTTAGGGTGCATGTGAGTTAGGGTGCATGTAAGTTAGGGTGCATGTAAGTTAGGGTGCATGTAAGTTAGTGTGCATGTGAGTTAGTGTGCACGTAAGTTAGGGTGCACGTAAGTTAGTGTGCATGTAAGTTAGTGTGCATGTAAGTTAGTGTGCAAGTGAGTTAGGGTGCATGTGAGTTAGTGTGCATGTGTTAGGGTGCATGTAAGTTAGGGTGCATGTAAGTTAGTGTGCATGCAAGTTAGTGTGCATGTAAGTTAGTGTGCATGTGAGTTAGGGTGCATGTAAGTTAGGGTGCATGTGAGTTAGGGTGCATGTAAGTTAGGGTGCATGTGAGTTAGGGTGCATGTAAGTTAGGGTGCATGTAAGTTAGGGTGCATGTAAGTTAGTGTGCATGTGAGTTAGTGTGCATGTAAGTTAGTGTGCATGTGAGTTAGGGTGCATGTAAGTTAGGGTGCATGTGAGTTAGGGTGCATGTAAGTTAGGGTGCATGTAAGTTAGGGTGCATGTAAGTTAGTGTGCATGTGAGTTAGTGTGCATGTAAGTTAGTGTGCATGTGAGTTAGGGTGCATGTAAGTTAGGGTGCATGTAAGTTAGGGTGCATGTAAGTTAGTGTGCATGTAAACGGTCTGCAAAGGCTGAAATCCCAAAGTTCTGGAACACGGTGACATCACTACGGAACACTCACGCTCCCATTGGCTAGCGCTCCAACACATTGAAGGTGATATAGGCGTTAAGGGGGCGGGACATCTCTAAGCTGGTTGACCAATCACAACAGAGCCGTCCAGCTAACCAATCAGATTGAATTAAGACATTTCTCTGACCGGCTTTTCATTGGCCTGTTCCTCCAGTCTCACTGTGAGCAAAAACAACCGTTCTAATGACATGTTTTATAACAACCTGTACTAATTAGTGACAGACAGTTAACGATCTTTCTCTCTCTCTATCAACACACACACACAACAACAACACACACACACACCACACACACACACACACACACACACACACACACACACACACACAACACAACACACACACACACACACACACACACACACACACACACATTTTAAACCACAACGTTACCTGTCTATGCTTCTGTCTGGTGCCGCCTCCCAGCTGTCAATCAAACATCCCCTCCCAGATATGTGAAACTGTGTAAGAGTGTTTATTTAATGTACAGTTAAGTTAGTGTGTGTGTGTGTGAGTGTGTGAGTGAGTGTGTGTGTGTGCGTGTGTGTGCGTGTGTGTTTGTGTGCGTGTGTGTGTGTGCGTGTGTGGTGTGCGTGGTGCATGTGTGTGTGAGTGCGTGCGTGTGTGTGTGAGTGTGTGTGCGTGTGTGTGTGTGCATGTGTGTGTGCGTGTGTGTGTGTGTGAGTGCGTGTGTGTGTGCGTGTGTGTGTGGAGTGCGTGTGTGCGTGTGTGCGTGTGTGTGTGTGAGTGCGTGCGTGTGTGTTGCGTGTGTGAGTGTGTGTGTGTGAGTGCGTGTGTGTGGTGTGCGTGTGTGTGTGTGTACAGTAGCTGGCAGAGCTTCAGGTGTAATTCATCACAGATTAGTCATTACCTGCCACACGTGTTAGACACCACCCGACACTGCTGTTAGCGTTGCTGCTGCACTTCTATATAACTTCATTTAAAACCACAACACACTCTTTATCTTCAAATATTGTTATTTAATCATTTATATAAAACCCATGTCTTTCACAAGCTGACTTTCAGCTCACCAGAATCACCACGAGAAGGAAGAATCACCAGAATCACCAGAATCACCACGAGAAGGAAGAATCACCAGAATCACCACGAGAAGGAAGAATCACCAGAAGAAGGAAGAATCACCAGAATCACCAGAAGAAGGAAGAATCACCAGAATCACCAGAAGAAGGAAGAATCACCAGAATCACCACGAGAAGGAAGAATCACCAGAATCACCAGAAGAAGGAAGAATCACCAGAATCACCACGAGAAGGAAGAATCACCAGAATCACCAGAAGAAGGAAGAATCACCAGAATCACCAGAATCACCAGAATCACCACGAGAAGGAAGAATCACCAGAATCACCAGAATCACCACGAGAAGGAAGAATCACCAGAATCACCAGAATCACCACGAGAAGGAAGAATCACCAGAATCACCACGAGAAGGAAGAATCACCAGAATCACCAGAATCACACGAGAAGGAAGAATCACCAGAATCACCAGAATCACCAGAATCACCAGAATAAGGAAGACATGAAGTGAATAAACCATTAAAGCTGTTGGATAGAGCAGTATATTCAACCCAGTCTCACGGCATTTCGTGTTATAGTCACGAGGGTAATGTAATCCATTGATTCGTGTTCACCAACATGATTTCACCCTTTCTTTCGTGTCACAGAACGATTTAAAAAGCAATGTATTTCTATTGGTCGTGTGTTTCGTGCCTGCACCACATCTTTCTGTCCAGTCGGGTCTTGGAAGACCGGAAGCTGTGGGGTTCATAAAAACATGTTACTCAATATCTTGCCCTAAGCCTTTCCTTTTATTTTAAATTGTATAATGTCGGAGTTTTCTTGCCATCCGCGAGGAAAAGAAATGGCTCCGAGCCTCAGAATACTGACATCTGTGTTTTTTAAATATTTTTAGAATAATAGAAATACATTGCTTCTAAAACTGCAGAACATAAGTAACTCCATAATGTTAGCTCATAAGACAACAACAGTATCCGGGTTGATCATTTTAAGCTAAATGAAACCTACATGTTGTCACTTAATGCTAACATTAGCTCAGTGTTTGTTGGTAATACAGCTAATGATATATTAGCATAACAACAGCTAGCTTTGTTGATTGAACTGACAGTAATGCAACACAATACACTGACTTCTTCTGTGGTTTCTGGTTACACTTTCCACCTGACGCCTTTAATAGGATCAGTTTACGGTGTTTACTTTTATAATAAAAGGACTGTTCACAGCTAAGATGTTTAACTCCGCGGCCACACCATTACCGAGCTGCATGACTCCAGCCTGAGGGTCGTTATGTTGAAACTCTTTCCATCTCCAGCCTGAGGGTCGTTATGTTGAAACTCTTTCCATCTCCAGCCTCTACTCTTCCAAAAAAACGAAAAACAGAGTCCAATTGATTGGATAAAAATAGTTAGCACAGAGAGGGAAACTACGTTGACGCAGACTCAGCCCCGAGCCGTCATGTGGTCTGTGGAAGTCAGCGTTTGTTCCTCTGATATCATGTGAAAGCTGAGGCGTTTCGTTCCCAAACCTCCTCGGAGCTCTCGTCCATCAGCAGGACGTCAGCCGTTCACTTCTGGAGCTGCAGAGCTTTAATAACCGACATGACACCAAGCAACGTAACGGGATTCTCACGACACTATCAAAACCACTGCTAGAAATAAGCTGCACAGAAGTGAGAGGTTCAGGTGTAAAACAAGGGGTGCAATGTTGAGTCTTTATCGCTCCATGATGTTTCTGTACACGTGTTTCTAATCTCTTCTTTGTGTAAACACAAGTGACCCCTGTGGTTCCTGGTGGTTTAACACTCTGAAAGGTTTTTAAACTCTGACTAACCCTCGTTATTGTCGGTATAATTCCCCAAAGATGGTGCCGTGTAAATGTTATTCTGTGGAGACATGTCTCTCAGGAGGAACAGATTTACAGCTCTGTTGACTTTGGCAACGCGTCGTGTTGGAGAAGCTGCTTAGTGACGATTAAAGGGGGGTAGGTCATTCTCTTCAGAAACACTTTTTGTTATATTCCATGGAATGCTCTTAACATCCCGATAGCAATGAATATCTTACATGCTTTGACATCTGTGCCAAACTGATCTGGTGCCCTCATTGGTCATGTGCGCGTTCGTGTGTTGGAGGAGGGGCTCTCTGAGGAAGTCTGAAGGAAGGGGCAGATTGTTTCCGGTTGTGTACTTTCAAATTCTAGCGCACTCAAGCTGGTTTCTCCAAAATGACCTACCTCACCTTTAAGAGAGAAAGATCATCATTGTTTAAATGATTGCAAAAGAGACACTAAAATAGATGATAAATGAAGAACTAATAGATGCTGTATGACTAGAAATAGATGCAAATAAATATAAATCACTATGCAAAACAAGAAGAGGCTAGGGATGCCAAACAACTACAAATATTTGCAAAATAAATCCGAGTTAATTTTGCAATATGAAAACAAAACGATGCAATGAGGGAAATAAATAAAGTGAAGAAAACTAGATGCAAAGTGACTTCAAGTCGACTCTTTAAGGACTCTTTAAGTGTCTCCGTATAAATGCTATTGGTTTATAATACCTTTACATTTCTGCGTTTGTAATGTGAAAAATACCGTTAGCTTACGTTAGCATTACGTTAATTACAAGCATTACAGCATGTCGTTGTGTCCCTGAGACCCTTCACCCCAAAGTGCTCCTGTGGGGATTGACCTCAGTATTGAGTATGGAAGTCGCTTTGGATAAAAGCGTCTAACAAGTAAGATGTAATGTAAATTAGCATTAGCATTAGCATTAGCAACAGTAAATCCTCATTGGAGTAGAGAAATAAATGGGTAAATAAATATTGATCAAACGTGTGTTTATTCCTCTTCAGTATGTACACATTGCACATGGCGGCACCTCAAACAATATAAATATACTGTAATATTATTAGATATTTTAACGACCATGTTAAACACCTTCAACTGCTGACGTCCAATCAGAGGCTTTGTCCGTTAAGTCCTCCGAGAGCGTCGGGAAAACGCGAAATAAAAGCCCAGAAGAAGCCTCTGATGATAAAAGGGAGATATCCAACTCGGTTCAGCCGGAGAATAAATCCTGAAGCTTCAGAAAAATAACAATCCTCTTTCCGTCCGACGAGACGGGGAGCATCGAGCCACGAGGGAAACGCTTATATTTAACTACAAATGATTTAAGAAATGTATTTGAGCTCAGAAAAACAAGTACAGGAGTATAAAACAATTAAAAATATCTTTAAATCAATTCTGACTTTTTATTTTCAGAATTATGATATTAATAAATGTTGAACACTTGGCACGAATCCTCTCCCGTGTTTTAGATGTGTCCGTAGGCAGGGAGCAGAAATCAGCGCGTCCTATTGGCTGGTAGAAACAGCGCCGCCTCAGAGGAGTTCCTATTGGTCGGAGGCCTCTTCTTCTTCTCTTCACTGATTGGCCCTCACTTAGATCCCCATCAGGCGCTGCTAACAAGAGAAGAAACAGATAAATAAATACGTAAAATAATTAAAAATAAAGAGAAAGAAAAACTATGGAGCCCCTAAGGGACATGAAAGAAAAAAAAAACACGGAACGGAACGGAGCATGAGAGTTAGTATCTCATGCTCACGAGTTAGTATCTCATGAGCACGAGATACTAACTCGTGAGCACGAGATACTAACTCGTGAGCACGAGATACTAACTCGTGAGCACGAGATACTAACTCGTGCTCACGAGATACTAACTCGTGAGCACGAGATACTAACTCGTGAGCACGAGATACTAACTCATGCTCACGAGTTAGTATCTCGTGAGCACGAGATACTAACTCGTGAGCACGAGATACTAACTCTTGTGAGCACGAGATACTAACTCGTGCTCACGAGATACTAACTCGTGAGCACGAGATACTAACTCGTGAGCACGAGATACTAACTCGTGAGCACGAGATACTAACTCGTGAGCACGAGATACTAACTCGTGCTCACGAGATACTAACTCGTGAGCACGAGATACTAACTCGTGCTCACGAGATACTAACTCGTGAGCACGAGATACTAACTCGTGAGCACGAGATACTAACTCGTGAGCACGAGATACTAACTCGTGAGCACGAGATACTAACTCGTGCTAACGAGTTAGTATCTCGATACTAAGTTAGATACTAACTCGTTATCCTGACTTTTCTTTGTTTTGTTGAGAAAGTTACCGATGCGCCAAGGAGGAAGTGGAGCGCACAGGAGACAACCATTTCATTGCAGACTGTTATGTTTACGTGGGGAAATGACAGTGCATACATTATTTGAGATATTTCGTACTCAGACTTCACTTTAAGGACATTTCGGACAGGGTGGTGGTCACTCCAGAGGCAGCGGGACGGGTAACTCAGAGAAGAGCAGCACCAGCGCTCAAAGAGCTTTGACGCACCGCCTGTGTTTACCTTCATTGAACAGCTAAGAGTGACCGCACCTCTATACACACACACACACACACACACACACACACACACACACCCGAACTGCCGATTACTCCCCCTTTTATTAGTTTTATGAAGGAGATGTCCGGTCACAGGGCGCAGGGGACTAAAAATCAGCCCGGGAATCTCACCCAGCCAGCCCACGTAAACTGTCAACGGGGGGGGGCTAGTGAACTGTCATCGGGGGGGGGGGCTAGTGAACTGTCAACGGGGGGGGGCTAGTGTGAACTGTCAACGGGGGGGGGGCTAGTGAACTGTCAACGGGGGGGGGCTAGAACTGTCAACGGGGGGGGCTAGTGAACTGTCAACGGGGGGGGGTAGTGAACTGTCAACGGGGGGGGGGCTAGTGAACTGTCAACGGGGGGGGGCTAGTGAACTGTCAACGGGGGGGGCTAGTGAACTGTCAACGGGGGGGGGGCTAGTGAACTGTCAACGGGGGGGGGGGATAGTGAACTGTCAACGGGGGGGGGGCTAGTGAACTGTCAACGGGGGGGTTCCTCGCTGCGGGGAAACGGTGGACCTAGTGGCCCGATCGGAGTGGACCTAGTGGCCCGATCGGAGTGGGCCGATCGGAGTGGGCCGACCGGCCCACTCGGTACCGGCCCATTGGGATTCGTCCCGATGGCCAGTCCGCCACTGGCTCCGTGTGTGTGTTCTGAGGGTGTGTTTCCCTTTAAACCAGCTGCAGGCACTCTGAGAGTCACGGACATTACTTCATCAAAGCAGCTCTCCTGTTTTGCCAATCCGGTGCTTAAACCAAAAGCTCTACACCCTGGCCGAATGTCCTTAAAGTGAAGTCTGAGTTCCAAATATCTCAAATAATGTATGCATGTCATTTCCCCACGTAAACATAACAGTCTGCAATGAAACGGTTGTCTCCTTTGTGCTCCACTTCCTCCTTGGCGCACCGGTAACTTTCTCAAAAAATAAATTCGGGATAACGGGTTAGTTTCTCGTGCTCACGAGAAACTAACCCGTTATCCCGAATTTATGTTTTTTCTCTCTCTCTTTTTTTTCCGTGTCCCTTTAGGGGCTCCGTAAAAAACAAATCAATGAGTAAATAAAAAAATGTTAAGACAATAAACATTTTTTTAATAAATTATTAACACATTCAAAATATATATTTATTTATTATATGCACATAAATTATTTGTTATTCATTTAACCTTTCATTTTGTAACTTTTTATTCAATTTAGTAAAATATCTTTCTTAATATTTTCAGATGATTTATTTAGTATTTAATGTTTTTCTATCTTTTTATTTATATATGGATTTTATTTCTGAAGCTGCTTTACATTTTTATTGCCTCAATTTATCTTTATATTTTAATTTGATTTATGTTCTTGAAGGTCCCCTATCATCCTCCTCGTCTTCATCAATATATCACAGGTCTCAGATATATACAGAGCCTGTCTCTGATTGGCTGAAACACCAAACAGATCATTGCAGCATCCCATAATCCCCTCTGTTTCAGCCCTGTTTCCAAAGTGCTGATTCTCTGTCTGTTACTTCAGATGAAAATAAGGAGCCCCTCCCCACGCCCCTCTGAGAGACATCTGGTTACAAAGAACTCAATGGTGCTCTAGGAGGAGATTCAGGTGATAAGGGGGGGGGGGTTACCTTGGTTGCTGATTGGCTAATGGTTACACAAGACAAAACATCGTTATGACATCATCAAGTGGCCGAAATCTGAGAGAAGTCTCTTTCCACAGAGGGGACACATGTTGATGTAGAAGAGACATGAAGAAGAGGGGACACATGTTGATGAAAGAGACATGAGAAGAGGGGACACATGTTGATGTAGAAGAGACATGAAGAAGAGGGGACACATGTTGATGTAGAGAGACATGAAGAAGAGGGGACACATGTTGATGTAGAAGAGACATGAAGAAGAGGGGACACATGTTGATGTAGAAGTGACATGAGAAGAGGGGACACATGTTGATGTAGAAGAGACATGAAGAAGAGGGGACACATGTTGATGTAGAAGAGACAAGAAGAAGAGGGGACACATGTTGATGTAGAAGAGACAAGAAGAAGAGGGGACACATGTTGATGTAGAAGAGACATGAAGAAGAGGGGACACATGTTGATGTAGAAGAGACATGAAGAAGAGGGGACACATGTTGATGTAGAAGAGACAAGAAGAAGAGGGGACACATGTTGATGTAGAAGAGACATGAAGAAGAGGGGACACATGTTGATGTAGAAGAGACAAGAAGAAGAGGGGACACATGTTGATGTAGAAGAGACAAGAAGAAGAGGGGACACATGTTGATGTAGAAGAGAAGAAGAAGAGGGGACACATGTTGATGTAGAAGAGACATGAAGAAGAGGGGACACATGTTGATGTAGAAGAGACAAGAAGAAGAGGGGACACATGTTGATGTAGAAGAGAGAAGAAGAGGGGACACATGTTGATGTAGAAGAGACAAGAAGAAGAGGGGACACATGTTGATGTAGAAGAGACATGAAGAAGAGGGGACACATGTTGATGTAGAAGAGACATGAAGAAGAGGGACACATGTTGATGTAGAAGAGACAAGAAGAAGAGGGGACACATGTTGATGTAGAAGAGACAAGAAGAGGGGACACATGTTGATGTAGAAGAGACATGAAGAAGAGGGGACACATGTTGATGTAGAAGAGACATGAAGAAGAGGGGACACATGTTGATGAGAAGAGACATGAGAAGAGGGGACACATGTTGATGTAGAAGAGACATGAAGAAGAGGGGACACATGTTGATGTAGAAGAGACATGAAGAAGAGGGGACACATGTTGATGAGAAGAGACATGAGAAGAGGGGACACATGTTGATGAGAAGAGAGATGAAGAAGAGGGGACACATGTTGATGTAGAAGAGAGATGAAGAAGAGGGGACACATGTTGATGTAGAAGAGACATGAGAAGAGGGGACACATGTTGATGTAGAAGAGATGAAGAAGAGGGGACACATGTTGATGAGAAGAGACATGAGAAGAGGGGACACATGTTGATGTAGAAGAGAGATGAAGAAGAGGGGACACATGTTGATGTAGAAGAGACATGGAGAAGAGGGGACACATGTTGATGTAGAAGAGACATGAAGAAGAGGGGACACATGTTGATGTAAGAAGAGACATGAGAAGAGGGGACACATGTTGATGTAGAAGAGACATGAAGAAGAGGGGACACATGTTGATGTAGAAGAGACATGAGAAGAGGGGACACATGTTGATGTAGAAGAGACATGGAAGAGGGGACACATGTTGATGAGAAGAGACATGGAGAAGAGGGGACACATGTTGATGAGAAGAGACATGAAGAAGAGGGGACACATGTTGATGAGAAGAGACATGGAGAAGAGGGGACACATGTTGATGTAGAAGAGACATGGAGAAGAGGGGACACATGTTGATGTAGAAGAGACATGAAGAAGAGGGGACACATGTTGATGAGAAGAGACATGGAGAAGAGGGGACACATGTTGATGTAGAAGAGACATGGAAAGAGGGGACACATGTTGATGTAGAAGAGACATGGAGAAGAGGGACACATGTTGATGTAGAAGAGACATGAAGAAGAGGGGACACATGTTGATGTAGAAGAGACATGGAGAAGAGGGGACACATGTTGATGTAGAAGAGACATGAAGAAGAGGGGACACATGTTGATGTAGAAGAGACATGGAGAAGAGGGGACACATGTTGATGTAGAAGAGACATGAAGAAGAGGGGACACGTGTTGATGTATAAGAGACATGAAGAAGAGGGGACACGTGTTGATGTAGAAGAGACATGTGTCCCCTCTGTGGAAAGAGAGAGTCTCTTTCCACAGAGGGGACACGTGTTGATAGAAGATGTTCTCATGCTTCTATTCCTGCGTGTTGCCTTCAGGCTCTCTGTGTTGCCTTCAGGCTCTCTGTGTTGCCTTCAGGCTCTCTGTGTTTTCCACGCTGGAACAGAAAGTCAGATTTTGAGATATTCTTCTGCAGAAATACCTCCAGATATGAATAACTCACCGTGTCATCTCTCTTTGCAGCGCGGGCTGTTGGCGAGGCGAGTCAGCAGACGGGCACATCGTTTATAATCTGGAAAATAAACATCATTTTTGTTAACGAGAGAGGAGCAAACGTCACGTGACCTGCAGACACCCTGATCCAGGACACCATCATGTGAACTTCCACGTCAGCAAGATCCACGTTACAAATACAACAATTCATAATACAAATTCTCTATTTCATTACAAATTATTCCATAGAAATAAACTTATATTAATACAGGCTTTTTATGTCAAAAGAAATAAAGGAAATAAATAAACAAAATGTTTTTAATGTGGCCTCTGCTTTTAACCCATCCTAGGGCCAGGAGTCTAGAACCAGGAGTCTAGAACCAGGAGTCTAGTACCAGGAGTCTAGGGCCAGGAGTCTAGTACAAGGAGTCTAGGACCAGGAGTCTAGAACCAGGAGTCTAGTACAAGGAGTCTAGGACCAGGAGTCTAGAACCAGGAGTCTAGAACCAGGAGTCTAGTACAAGGAGTCTAGGACCAGGAGTCTAGTACCAGGAGTCTAGTACCAGGAGTCTAGTACCAGGAGTCTAGAACCAGGAGTCTAGTACCAGGAGTCTAGGACCAGGAGTCTAGTACCAGGAGTCTAGTACCAGGAGACTAGTGCCAGGAGTCTAGTACCAGGAGTCTAGGACCAGGAGTCTAGTACCAGGAGTCTAGCACCAGGAGTCTAGTACCAGGAGTCTATGCACCAGGAGTCTAGTACCAGGAGTCTATGACCAGGAGTCTAGCACCAGGAGTCTAGCACCAGGAGTCTAGTACCAGGAGTCTAGTGCCAGGAGTCTAGCACATGGAGTCTAGGACCAGGAGTCTAGGACCAGGAGTCTAGTACCAGGAGTCTAGTGCCAGGAGTCTAGCACCAGGAGTCTAGTACCAGGAGTCTATGACCAGGAGTCTAGTACCAGGAGTCTATGACCAGGAGTCTAGGACCAGGAGTCTATGACCAGGAGTCTAGGACCAGGAGTCTAGTACAGGAGTCTATAGACCAGGAGTCTAGCACCAGGAGTCTAGCACCAGGAGTCTAGCACCAGGAGTCTAGAACCAGGAGTCTAGACCAGGAGTTTAGCTCCAGGAGTCAAGTACCAGGAGTCTAGAACTAGTAGTCTAGTACCAGGAGTCTAGTACCAGGAGTCTAGTACTAGGAGTCTAGTACCAGGAGTCTAGTACCAGGAGTCTAGTGCCAGGAGTCTAGGACCAGAGTCTAGGACCAGGAGTCTAGTGCCAGGAGTCTAGCACCAGGAGTCTAGTACCAGGAGTCTATGACCAGGAGTCTAGTACCAGGAGTCTAGGACCAGGAGTCTAGTACAAGGTCTATGACCAGGAGTCTAGTACCAGGAGTCTAGGACCAGGAGTCTAGCACCAGGAGTCTAGCACCAGGAGTCTAGCACCAGGAGTCTAGAACTAGGAGTCTAGTACCAGGAGTCCTAGTGCCAGGAGTCTAGTGCCAGGAGTCTAGTACCAGGAGTCTAGCACCAGGAGTCTAGAACCAGGAGTCTAGAACTCGGAGTCTAGCTCCAGGAGTCTAGTACCAGGAATCTAGCACCAGGAGTCTAGTACTAGGAGTCTAGTACCAGGAGTCTAGTACCAGGAGTCTAGCACCAGGAGTCTAGGACCAGGAGTCTAGTACCAGGAGTCTAGACTAGAGTCTAGCACCAGGAGTCTAGCACCAGGAGTCTAGTACCAGGAGTCTAGCACCAGGAGTCTAGTACCAGGAGTCTAGTACTAGGAGTCTAGCACCAGGAGTCTAGTACCAGGAGTCTAGTACCAGGAGTCTAGTACTAGAGTCTAGTTCTAGGAGTCTAGCACCAGGAATCTAGCACCAGGAGTCGAGCACCA
>JAAKFY010000005.1:601162-618662 GCA_011823955.1 Dissostichus mawsoni
TTTAGGCCACGTTTACACGGAGACGAAAACAAAAACGAACTGAATTCGATATCAAAAAAGTCTTCCGTCTACACGAGCCCGCTCGACCCGCTGGAGACGCTGCAGTACATATGCCGGGCCTGTAAGTGGTGCTGTACTTCTGCCACAAAATACACCAAAAGCAGCGAAGAAGACCCCCGAGCATGGTTGCCATGGTTGCCCTTCTGGTTATTCTCCGCGGTGGATTTAGCAACATGTAGTTCATGTAGTTCTCCAGGTCCACTTGTTGCTGATGGTTGTGGTCGAGGAGCTGTAGATGTTGCACTAACATCTGTAGCATGGTCAGCAGCTACGGACCAGGCACACACGCACACGCACACACACACACACACACACACACACACACACACACACACACACACACACACACACACACACACACACACACACACACACACACACACACCACACAACACACCACACCACACACACACATCAGAGTGGGCTTGAGCCCCTGCCCTTTTTCTTCCTTCAGAGTAAGTGCCCTTTTTATGGGGTGCTTTTTTTTCTTTCTTTTTATAAATGAATATATATCTACTGCTGTTTCCCTTTCCAACAATATATTGATTGAAGACAAAATAAAAATATCAGGTCGGGAGATGAGACTGTGAAGTTCCGATGCTCTCCCTCCCTCCCTCCCTCCCTCCACGTCTCATATACAGCGGTGCGGACATCGGCAGTCACTTGACAGACAGGTAGCAGCTCCTCCCACTTGACAGACAGGTAGCAGCTCCTCCCACTTGACAGACAGGTAGCAGCTCCTCCCACTTGACAGACAGGTAGCAGCTCCTCCCACTTTACTGTCCCTTGTTATGCCGGTTTGTCTTGGCTTGTCTGAAGTTGAGTGTGATGAACAAATGACTAAACTGCCAGTGCCTCGAGTTTACAGCTAATTAGCCACAAGACCAAAACAAATATAGTTAGCTAAGGTAGGCTACTAGCTAATGGATAAGTTAGCTCAAGGTTTAGCTAAGGCCATTTATCATGGGCATACAGGCTGATGTACTAAACTTAAGGGGAGACACTTAAAGTGAACACAGTCAAATGTGTATCTAATGACGTCATCCCGATCGCCACATTGATATGCAAAGTAGGCGTTAACTAGGCCTGATTACAATGTGCTAGTTTGCATTCAGTCACCGAGGCATGGCAGGTGGAAAGGATCAAACTAAAACACATCACCTCACAGCTTCCCCAGAGAGTTGCTGACGTCAGGTCAGTATTTCCCTGAAATGTAATGTTTAAATGCAGATAGCTTTAAATCTATAGATGATTTCAGACAAAACGATCTTTGTGCCTGAAATGTCCTCAAACAGGAACTTCATCATTTTGATTGTTGGCTGCTCCTTTAAGAACTATTCATTGTACTCGTGTGTTGTCTGCTCCTGTGCGTAGTGAATACTAAAGAAGACCATTGTCTCTGTGTCAGCTGATTCTTCTGTAGAATTCTGCTGAGTATTAAACACTACGTGAGTGTGAGGGTATTCAAAAAATTGGTCGGTAAGTCAGAGATGTGCAACTATATTTCACTTTTTGTTTTACATTTCTTTTAATAAATTATTATGGGAAGTGCCCTTTTTCTCACTTGAGCTCCCGCCCCCAAATATCTGTGCACGTCCCTGCTACTGACCATGCTACAGGAGAGGTGGGGAGAGGCGGGGCTATGGCGTCATCGTTATCAGGAGATGATCGTATAGGACGTACACACTGAGCCGTTAGGCCCCCAGAGCATTTCGTCCGCAGATCTATCCACCTTGAGCCGTTATCGTTTGAGGGCTCCGTTTCCGCGGTTCCGTTACGGCCTCGTGTGAACGATACGATAGAGAACCGTAGCGGATAACACCCGTTTCGTCTCCGTGTAAACGTGGCCTTAGTCAATGCATCCCATGTTTCCTTTGCCCAGAGGCCTGTACGACGAAGCCGGTTCAACATAACCTGGATATGTTTGAGTTAGCCGGTTGGCCTAATCCAAAACATACGCGCTCTCGCTAAGCGGTCCTACGACGCGGGTTATCAAGTGGATCGATCAAGCCAGCCGTGTTCTATCTAGTTAGGAGCGCGTTCACATGAGAGGGGCGGTATTTGGAGCATTCGACCAATCACAAACATGGAGAAGCGCACTGACAGCGCAGCGTCATACTTCCTGAATGAAAAGTCAACTATAATCTTAGACAAATATGAAAAAGTTAAACTTTAAACATCCATGACTTAAACACTTGATCCAGGATCAAAGCCACATAGCTGCACCTGCAGGTGAATACAGCTGGTAACAGAACAAGTGTTTGAATGCGTCCATTAACAGGTTTATGATATCACTGCCCCGTCTAAGACACGATCTGACTTTCATTACATTTGACTCGAGTGTTTCCTCAACTTAATGTGTTGCTTAAAATAATCCTTCTGCATACAGTATGTGACACTGTGAGTGTTGCACGGCCAGATCCGGCTCAGCTGACTCAGATAAGGAGATATATTACATTATGATGTGATGTGATATGAATGATAATGGGACACATCCACGTCTGCACTCACAGTGGACTGTACGTCATGTTACTTTGATCCGGTTACTTGTGTTGTGGCAGATATTTCAGTAAGCTTTCTTAACGCTAATGTTATAATAGTCAGATTGCTCTGAAGATGGGAGGTGATATTCTATTCATGTTCACGTTCACACAGTCGGTGATTTTTGCCGGCCGTCTTTCCTGCAACGGCAGTTTCTCTGTATTTCCTTTCTCCTGTAATATGACTTGATCGCTTTAAACTCCGCACACTGAGCTCTGATTGGTCAGCAGGCGGTGCTTTCACTGAGTTGATCTCTTAGCCTGCAACCTAACCTGCTCCGGACCAGGCTAGCCGCTCAGCATCAGTTGCCATGGAGATCTAGCCCGCTAAGAAGAGAACCAGCGTCGTAGGACCGGAGACCCAGAGTTTTCCCTGAAGCTCGCTAAGAGAAACTCCGGCTTCGTAGTACAGGCCTCTGATCTGCCCTTCTAACCTGAGAGCTGAACCACGTGACCTGCAGAGAACTGAGAGGTTTCAGCGGCGCGCCCTTATTTGTTCTCCAGATAGAAAGTCCTATGAGAGATGATGATGAGGGTATTACCTGAGTTTACCTGAGTTTACCTGTGTTTGTTCAGGTTTCTGAGGAATGCTGTTTATTCTGCTCACTTTCCCACACCACTGCCCCCCCCCTTACCACTGCAGCGGGACCTGGACCCCCGCCAGAGAAAAACACAAAACGACCTAAAACTATTGAATATGGGGTCTCAAAAAATAAATAAAAATTATATAAATATGTATTCATGTGTTTATGTATTTGTGCAATTTCTTCACTCTAATTAATCACAAGTAACAAATATATATTTAATTAATTATAATCAAAAAAGGGATAAATAATTAAAAGTAAAAGAATAAATATTAAAGTAATAAAATGGCAAAATAAATGTTGAATTAAAAAGACATCTAAAAAAATAAATGTAGCAGGAATTCAAACAATTATAATAAAAACAAATGATGTATTAAATAAATAATAACTATTTATTATTGTCTGTATGTGTCTTTAATTCCCACATCCTTTCCGTCTGCTTCAGAAAGATGACTGTAGGAGCCGTAATAGTTTACTGATCATTTGTTAAACAGGATTAGAGTCTGACAGCTTCTCCTCGAGGCGTTCAGGGTCCCATCTGAAAACAGGATTAGAGTCTGACAGCTTCTCCTCGAGGCGTTCAGGGTCCCATCTGAAAACAGGATTAGAGTCTGACAGCTTCTCCTCGAGGCGTTCAGGGTCCCATCTGAAAACAGGATTAGAGTCTGACAGCTTCTCCTCGAGGCGTTCAGGGTCCCATCTGAAAACAGGATTAGAGTCTGACAGCTTCTCCTCGAGGCGTTCAGGGTCCCATCTGAAAACAGGATTAGAGTCTGACAGCTTCTCCTCGAGGCGTTCAGGGTCCCATCTGAAAACAGGATTAGAGTCTGACAGCTTCTCCTCGAGGCGTTCAGGGTCCCATCTGAAAACAGGATTAGAGTCCGACAGCTTCTCCTCGAGGCGTTCAGGGTCCCATCTGAAACAGGATTAGAGTCTGACAGCTTCTCCTCGAGGCGTTCAGGGTCCCATCTGAAAACGGATTAGAGTCTGACAGCTTCTCCTCGAGGCGTTCAGGGTCCCATCTGAAAACAGGATTAGAGTCTGACAGCTTCTCCTCGAGGCATTCAGGGTCCCATCTGAAAACGGGATTAGAGTCTGACAGCTTCTCCTCGAGGCGTTCAGGGTCCCATCTGAAAACAGGATTAGAGTCTGACAGCTTCTCCTCGAGGCGTTCAGGGTCCCATCTGAAAACAGGATTAGAGTCTGACAGCTTCTCCTCGAGGCGTTCAGGGTCCCATCTGAAAACGGGATTAGAGTCTGACAGCTTCTCCTCGAGGCGTTCAGGGTCCCATCTGAAAACGGGATTAGAGTCTGACAGCTTCTCCTCGAGGCGTTCAGGGTCCCATCTGAAAACGGGATTAGAGTCTGACAGTTTCTCCTCGAGGCGTTCAGGGTCCCATCTGAAAACGGGATTAGAGTCTGACAGCTTCTCCTCGAGGCGTTCAGGGTCCCATCTGAAAACGGGATTAGAGTCTGACAGCTTCTCCTCGAGGCGTTCAGGGTCCCATCTGAAAACAGGATTAGAGTCTGACAGTTTTCCTCGAGGCGTTCAGGGTCCCATCTGAAAACGGGATTAGAGTCTGACAGTTTCTCCTCGAGGCGTTCAGGGTCTCATCTGAAAACAGGATTAGAGTCTGACAGTTCTCCTCGAGGCGTTCAGGGTCCCATCTGAAAACGGGATTAAAACACTTTCTATAAAAACTCATAAACTGAGTCTGATGTGAAGGAGAGATTTAGGAGATAAAAGAAAAACAAATAAAGACGTTATCGTGACGAAAGAAACACACACACACACACACACACAGAGCCAAGAACAACACCAGGTGTGTGTGCAGGTGTGACGTCCTTTAATGCATTCAGTTTCCTTTATTTACATGTAAATGTTTCTGATCCTCCGCACAGATACTCTATTATCTCTATCTCTGTCTCTGTCTGTCTCTGTCTGTCTATGTCTCTGTCTGTCTATCTCTCTCTGTCTGTCTCTATCTCTATCTGTCTCTATCTGTCTGTCTCTATCTGTCTCTGTCTGTCTCTATCTCTATCTGTTTCTATCTCTGTCTGTCTCTATCTCTGTTCTCTCTCTATCTGTCTGTCTCTGTCTGTCTGTCTCTATCTGTTTCTATCTCTGTCTGTCTCTATCTCTGTCTCTCTCTCTCTGTCTGTCTCTATCTGTCTCTGTCTGTCTGTCTCTATCTCTCTCTCTCTCTGTCTGTCTCTATCTGTCTCTGTCTGTCTCTATCTGTCTCTGTCTGTCTCTATCTGTCTGTCTCTATCTCTGTCTGTCTCTCTCTCTGTCTCTATCTGTCTCTGTCTGTCTCTATCTCTGTCTGTCTCTGTCTGTCTGTCTCTATCTCTGTCTGTCTCTATCTGTCTCTATCTGTCTGTCTCTATCTCTGTCTGTCTCTGTCTGTCTGTCTCTATCTCTGTCTGTCTCTATCTCTGTCTGTCTGTCTCTCTCTGTCTCTCTCTCTGTCTGTCTCTGTCTGTCTCTCTCTGTCTCTGTCTGTCTCTCTCTGTGTCTCTGTCTCTATCTGTCTCTCTCTGTCTCTCTCTGTCTGTCTCTGTCTGTCTCTCTCTGTCTGTCTCTGTCTCTCTCTCTGTCTGTCTCTGTCTCTCTCTGTCTGTCTCTGTCTGTCTCTCTCTGTCTCTGTCTGTCTCTCTCTCTGTCTGTCTCTGTCTCTCTGTCTGTCTGTGTCTGTCTCTCTCTGTCTCTCTCTCTGTCTGTCTGTCTGTCTCTCTCTGTCTCTGTCTCTGTCTCTACCGTTTCATCATAAAAACCCTCTCACAGGAAACTCCATGTAATAAATGATAAGTCCTTTTGTTTTACTATGAAAAAGTAAAAATGCAAATATTATAGGAGACACTTCAGCAGCTTTGAAGGTCCCCTATCATCCTCTTCTTCTTCATCAATATATCACAGGTCCCCTATCATCCTCTTCTTCTTCATCAATAAATCACAGGTCCCCTATCATCCTCTTCTTCTTCATCAATATCTCCCAGGTCCCCTATCCTCCTCTTCTTCTTCATCAATATATCACAGGTCCCCTATCATCCTCTTCTTCTTCATCAATATATCACAGGTCCCCTATCATCCTCTTCTTCTTCATCAATATCTCCCAGGTCCCTATCATCCTCTTCTTCTTCATCAATATATCACAGGTCCCCTATCATCCTCTCTTCTCATCAATATCTCACAGGTCTCAGATATATACAGAGCCTGTCTCTGATTGGCTGAAACACCAAACAGATCATTGCAGCATTACCCATAATCCCCTCTGTTTCAGCCCTGTTTCCAAAGTGCTGATTCTCTGTCTGTTACTTCAGATGAAAATAAGGAGCCCCTCCCCACGCCCCTCTGAGAGACATTTGGTTACAAAGAACTCAATGGTGCTCTAGGAGGAGATTCAGGTGATAAGGGGGGGGGGGGTTACCTTGGTTGCTGATTGGCTAATGGTTACACAAGACAAAACATCGTGATGACATCATCAAGTGGCCAAAATCTGAGAGAGAGTCTCTTTCCACAGAGGGGACACATGTTGATGTAGAAGAGACATGAAGAAGAGGGGACACATGTTGATGTAGAAGAGACATGAAGAAGAGGGGACACATGTTGATGTAGAAGAGACATGAAGAAGAGGGGACACATGTTGATGTAGAAGAGACAAGAAGAAGAGGGGACACATGTTGATGTAGAAGAGACATGGAGAAGAGGGGACACATGCTGATGTAGAAGAGACATGAAGAAGAGGGGACACATGTTGATGTAGAAGAGACATGAAGAAGAGGGGACACATGTTGATGTAGAAGAGACATGGAGAAGAGGGGACACATGTTGATGTAGAAGAGACATGAAGAAGAGGGGACACATGTTGATGTAGAAGAGACATGAAGAAGAGGGGACACATGTTGATGTAGAAGAGACATGAAGAAGAGGGGACACATGTTGATGTAGAAGAGACATGAAGAAGGGGACACATGTTGATGTAGAAGAGACATGAAGAAGAGGGGACACATGTTGATGAAGAAGAGACATGACATATCTTAAAAATATTTAAATAAGTAGTAAAATGATACGAATATTTCCCGCTTCCCAACTCAGTAAATGTATTTTTTAGGACCTAAATACGTGGCTGTGATAAAGTGAGATGAAGTCATCACAGCCATGTCCTCTTCAGGCTTCCGTAGAGAGAAATGTGCTTCATACATTCAGTGAAACGCTCCGAGAAAAGTCCTTTCAAACGTCCATAAAGACCTCATCGTCTGCCTCCTCTTCCTCCTCCTCTTCATCGCTCTCCTTCAAAGATGGCCGTCATGGGGGCGGCGAAGAGGCGAGAGCGAGCGGGAGAAACGCCGGCTGGAGGAGCAGGGGGGGGTGAGGGAGCGAGGACGAGAGGAAGAGGAGGAGGAGGAGAGGAAGAGGAAGTGAGGAGAGGAAGAGGAAGAGGCGAGGAGGAAGAGGTCCCGCCCCCAACCAAACCCAATCAGGGAGAAGTTCTGATCCAATGGCAGCGAGTTTAAACGGACAGATCTGGGTTCCTGCAGGTTTGCTCTGATGCTCTGGCGCCCTCTGGTGGTCAGACACCGGAAGCACACGGAGACGCTCAACGGCAGAGACTCGAGAAGAAGAGTCGGAGCGACCGCCCTTTCTCAGCAGGAGAGCCTTAAAGCTATCGCTCCTCGACCACCGCTGACCCTTTAGGGAGGTAGGGGTGACCGGAGAGGAAGAGGAAGAAGAGGAGGAGGAAGAGGAGGAGAGTCGTCCATCATCTCTGAATCCCGTCTCCCAACATCTTCCTCTTAGACCTGAGACAGACAGAAAACAAACCCGTCACTTCCTGTTCTCTCCGTCCGAGCCTGGTCTGCTGTGATTGGTTAGCTGGCCGGCTCTGTTGTGATTGGTCAACTGCTTAAAGATGATTTTGCAGACCATGGGGGCTGGATGTGTGAGGAGGAACCAGGAAGATGGAGAACAGAAGGAGGGGGGCGCTTCAAACAAGAGAGGGAACAAAGGGACAGGAAGCTAACGTTTACAGGGTAATAAAGATAGATATAGGAGTCCTAGAAGAGCCATACAAAAATAAGAAATCTGTCAAATGAGGTAAAAATGTTCATGAGAAAAGGGACATTTACATTAAAAAAAATAGTAACTAATCTTTTTTATGATTTACCTTTAAACATAATGTTTTGTTTTTTTACATTTATTTAGTTTTTCTTTTACAGATTTATTATTTTTTACGGCACTTTTAAAAATCTTCTAGAAAGGGACAGGTTCATATTTACCTAGCTAAACCGAGCTAACGCTAACTACCGCACATTTAGTCACCAGGTTTACCTGCTGGCTTCACGCCGTGCCTTCCCAGAATGCACTGCTCCACAGAGGTGAAAGGAGAGATGAAGCAGACTCATGGTGGATGTGTTGGTACAGTAAAGGTGTGTGTTGGTGTGTGTGTGTGTGTGTGTGGTGCGTGCGTGTGTGTGTGCAGTGTGTGGGTGTGTGTGTGTGCAGTGTGTGTGTGTGTGGTGTGTGTGCAGTGTGTGTGTGTGGCAGTGTGCTGTGTGTGTGTGTGTGTGCAGTGGTGTGTGTGTGCAGTGTGTGTGCAGTGTGTGTGTGGTGTGTGTGCAGTGTGTGCAGTGTGTGTGTGCAGTGTGTGTGTGTGTGTGTGTGCACGTGTGTGTGTGTGCAGTGTGTGTGTGTGTGTGTTGTGTGCTGTGTGTGTGCAGTGTGTGCAGTGTGTGTGTGTGTGTGTGTGCTGTGTGTGTGCTGTGTGTGTGCAGTGTGTGTGGTGTGTGGTGTGTGTGTGTCGTGCTGTGTGTGTGTGTGTCTGTGCTGTGTGTGCTGTGTGTGTGCAGTGGTTGTGTGTGTGGTGTGTGTGCAGTGTGTGTGTGTGTGGTGTGTGCTGTGGTGTGTGTCTGTGCTGTGTGTGCTGTGTGTGTGCAGTGTGGCAGTGTGTGTGTTGTGTGTGTGCTGTGTGTGTGTGTGTGTGTGTGTGCAGTGTGTGTGTGTGTGTGTGTGTGTGTGTGTGTGTGGTGTGTGTGTGTGTGTGTGTGCTACCTGTGGATGACGGTGAACAGATCCTCGGTGGTTCGCGGTCGATCGGAGACGAACATCTGATCCGCAGAAACACTGACGAACACGTCGCCTGGACGGAGAACGAGAAGTATTTATTTACGTTTCAAATGTTTTACTGAGAAGAAAGAAAAGAAAGAGAGAAAGAGAAAGAGAAGAAGGGGAGAAGAGGAGAGAAGAGAGAAAGAGAGAAAGAGCGAGCAGGAGTTCAGGCTCCTCCGGGGGAAGTCACGCTTCCCTTTTTCAACATAGAAGACAAACAGAACAGCCAACAAGCAATATAAAGACAAGGCATGACAGGAATCCCACACTTTATGCCACACAGTCAGAAAGTGGGAAAGAACGTAGAATACTAATCAATAAACTCAAAGTGAGAAGTATTTATTTACTGTTTACACGATTAAGGTCATTGCAGTTTGTAAATCAATAAAACATGGAGCTTACCGTCTTCATGTTTTCCGGTCGTCGTCCTGCCTTCGTCGCTCCTCTCCTTCTCCTCTTCCTCTATCAGGAGATCAGGAAGTGAAGGCGCCCCAGGCAGGCTCTCATTGGACAGCGCACTGCTGAGGGAGCAGCTGCTCGGACCAATCAGAGCGCAGGGAATCTCTGTCGTCATCCTCACTCTTGTTTGCATCGTTCTTCCTTTCACCACATCCGCTCGTCGTCAGATGAAGATGAAGACGATGAGAGTGAGGAAGAGGAAGAGTAGGAGCGCCTCGTAGTCGAATCGTTCATCAGCAGCTGTCGGCACCCTCCTCTTCCTCCTCTTCCTCGATTTGTCCTTTTTCCTGGTGGTGTTGGCATCATTATCATCATCGTGGTCGTCTTCATCCCTCTCTCTTCCTCCTCTTCCTCTTCAGCCATCGATGACGTCATCATGATCCTCTGAGTGTTTTGTCCTCATCTTCATGAAGTCTCGTGTTGATGATCCAGGGGCCTGAGGCACCGTTTTTGGGAGGAAGTCGCTCCGTTTGCCCCAGAGTCCCCAAGGTACTACAAGAACCAAGGTATGAGGTTCCCCATGTTCCTGAGGTACTGAGGTTCCTAGAGATGCCCATGGTCCCTACGTTGCTAAAGGTCTCTGAAGTTCCACAAGTTCCTAAGGTATCTTGGTTCTCCAAGGTGCTTATGGTCCCAGGGTGCTACAAGTCTCCGAGGGGCCCCTTGATTCTGAGGTACCACAGTTGGCCATATAACTCATGCTGCATTGATAGTGTTTGGAGCCCCTTTAATACCAGAATACTCTGCAGTGCCAATGACCCCTGAAAGACCACAGGTCCTAGAGATGCCCATGGCCCCTAAGTTGTTAAAGGATCCTAAGGTATCCCGGTTCTCCGAGGTGCTTATGGACCCTAAGGAGCTACACATGTCCGAGTTGCCCCATGATTCTGAGTTAACATAGTTCGCCAAAGAACCCCTGTAACCATTGATGGTGTTTGGAGCCCCTTGATATCACTGTACTCTGCAATACCCTTAACCCCTGAGGGGCCACAGTACCCATTTATGCCAAGGTCCCTAGGTTGATAGAGGTCTCCATGGTACCTGTTGTTCCTGACATACCACAGTTTTCCAAAGTACTCGTGGTCGCATTGATAATGTTAAGAACCCTTTTGGGACTCCGGTTCGCGGAAATACCCATGACTCCAGAGGGTCCCAAGTTCCCAGTTAAGCCATTTGTTCCTAGGTTGCTTCTTGTCTCCATGGTGCTATTGAAAGTATTTCTAGTATCTGTGGTGTCTGGGGTACCATGGTTCCCCAAGGTGCTCACAGTGCCACAGGTCTCTGAAATGATTCTTGATCCTAAGGCACCACAGTGGCTATAGATGCCCTTGTTCCCTCGTGTGCTACTGGTCTCTGAGGTTCCCCATGCTCCTGGGGTACCACAATCTTCCAAGGTACCCATGTTGCCGTTTAAAGTGTTTCTAGCCCTTGAGTTATCCACGATCTCTGAGTTGACAATAGTATCTGAGGTACTACAGCTCCCCAAAGTAGTTTTAGTCGCCCCTTTGATACTCTGAGTCTCGGAGAGTCCCATGATCCCTGAGGCATCACAGTGTCCGTATATTCTACTGGTCTGCAAGGTTCCCCATGTTCCTGAGGTACCACAATTCTCCAATGTACCCATGTTGCCGTTTAAAGTGTTTCTAGCCCTTGTGGTTTCCACAATCCTTGAGGCACCCATGGTCTGTGAAATACCAACGACCTCCTGGGGGGCACAGTTCCCTTTGGACGACTCCCCTTGAGTTCCAAATGTAATGAGTTGTTTGATTCTTTCGGGGGAAAGATCTGGCTTCTTGTGCACAATCGGTGGTTTCTGCCTTTGGGGGGAGCTGGAAGGGGTCACTGATTTGTCAGGACTTGTGGTTCTTTCAGTAGTTTGTGCCAAGTGCTTTGGTGAAGGCGAACTGCTGTTGGGAGGACTGGGCACAGGTGTGGAATCAGGGGGAAGCTGGGATTGCCTCTTTAACCCAACTTGTCTTCTTCTTGCCTCCGGGGACGCCATGAGACCCAGGACGCCAAGATCCGGTTTCTTTGGGACGGTCGGCTTCTTCGGGGAGCGGGGTTCTTCTGGGTAGCTTCATTACAGACTATATTATTCTGTGATAAATCACTAAAGGATGTTGGAACTCCATCAGCTGCACCATTCCACATTTCTGAATCATTCCTATTGCTTGTCTCTATGCCATCTTTGCTTGTTCTACGTTCTCCTTGTTTTGCTCCAGAGAGGGTCCAGTATGAAGAATCAGTGTTTCCTTGTTGTGCAGTTAGCATAGCGTCTGCTAACATTGTATCCGTGACTTGTTGTTTTTGTTGGACAGTTATTTTAGTGTGGTCTTCGTCAGTTCCGTCAGACATTTTGACCCAGGGACTATCAGGTGTGAAGACTTGAGTGTTTGCCAGAGTTGCATACATCTCTGAATGCTCCTTCTCTAGTTCAGTGTACTGGATATCTTGGGGTTTAGGCTCAGAGCTTCTCTGGTTAGCAACAGTGTTTTTTGGGCTCTGAAGATTAGCATTAGAAGACGTATCGTTGGGTTTCCTTATGTCACTTTCTGTTGGGTTGTAGTCATCATGTTCAGCCTGCGTTACGTAAGCATTGGCTGAGCAATCAAGGTTAGCATTTCCAAATAAATCACTAATGATGTTAGCTTCATTGCTATCAAGATCACAGACAGCTTTTTGTGTCCCAGTTCCAACTAGTTTAGCATCAGCATTAGCCGACACAGCACTGCCTAGATTGGCTTCTTTACTAGGTAGCTCGTGTTTAGCATTAGCAGAATCAGCTAGCATGATGCTAGTTAGCAGGCATTCCTGTCTCTTGACGTGCCGAAGCTTGATGCCCTGCAGAGCTTGTGCAGTGACGAGAGGGGGGAGGTTTGGAGACTTGCGGAGTACTGGTGGGGGGAGGGGGGAGGTAGATGGGGGAGGAAGAGGCGGAGGAGGAGGAGGGGGAGGTGGAGGAGGAAGGTCAACAATCGGCAAGAGTTCTGAAGGGGGAGGAAGAGGAGGGGAATCTGGAGGGAAGCTGAAGGTTTGTTTGGCAAAGTAGGAATAGGAGGGTGGAGGCGGTCGGGAGGAAGGGGGAGGAGGGGGGAGGGATGAAGGTGGGAGAGGAGGTGGAGGAGGAGGAGGAGGAGGAGGCGGGGGAGGAAGAGATGAAGGTGGGGGAGGAAGAGCAGCAAAGAGGTTGGTAAAGGATGGAGCAGGAAGTCGAGGAGATACAAAAGTTGGCGAGTAAAAGACGGGAGGCAAAGGAGAAGTGCATTGTGGGAGAGGAGGTGGGGAGGAGGGGGAGGAAGCTTAGCTGAGGAGTCCAAGGAGGTGCAAGAGGAGAGGGAGGAGGTAGAGGAAAAGGGGGAGGAGATGAGGGACGACTTCCTCTCTGGCACAGGTGGCTTCGCCTTCCCTTCAACCTTGGAGGTGGTCCTTGGTATGGGGAGAGGGGGTGAGTTGGGGGGAGGGAGAAGGCTGAGAGGGGGGGAGAGAGGGGGGGAAGGGGAGAGGGGGGAGGAAACAGGAGTGCCGGGCGTCGGGGTGTTAGACTGGCTGGAGTATCCGCTGGAGGGGGAGGCGAGACGTTGAATCCCGAGAGAGGCATTCGGCTGGGGGTTGAGGTTAAACCCCTCCTCCTCTGATCCAGGGGGGAGGAGGGGAGAATGGGGGAGCATATAGGCGGTACCTCCTCAGAGGGGAGGTTAAGGGTTAAAGTAGTGACGGTCCCACAGTTAAACCCACTCTGGCGCCGCTTGCTGCTCCGGGGCACCCAGGGGTCTTGGACGGCCTTCGAGGAGGAGGAGATGGGGGAGGAGATGGGGGAGGAAATGGGGGGAGATGGGAGTTTTTCTGGAGCGCGGTGGTTTCATCCGAGCTTGCCTTTGCTGCCTCAGGGAGTCGGAGCGTAGCGGGGGGGGAGGAGGACGCTTGGACTTCCGGAGGGAGATACTGCGGGCGATGGAGCGACCGGAGGACCATGGGGGTCGCCGCTCCAACTGTCCCCAGAAACGGAGCTCATCTCCTGGGTAAAGCCACTCTGGATGCTGGAGCTCGGGGACAAGTAGCTGATCTGAGAATCTGTGATGGAGGAGGCGACTCTCTCTGAGGTGTTGTCAGAAGGGGTGGAGCGACCGGAGGAAAGCAGGGGTCACCGCTCCAACCTTCCCCAGAAACAGACCTCATCCCCTGGCCGATGCCGCTCCAGTCCGTCCCCCTCTGGATGCTGGAGCTCTGGGAGAGGGCCTGGTAGCTGATCTGAGACTCAGCGATGGAGGAAGAGGAGCGATAGTGGGAGGAGGAGGAAGGGGAACTGGGAGACTCGTTAAGGGTAGTGTCGCTGGGGTAAGACCACTCGGAGGGATACTGGGGGAGGACTCTGGCTGCGGGGGCGTTGGGGAATCCTTCAAGCTCCTGGGAGTGGAGAAGAAAACAGGAAGCAGTATAAGGAACCTCTTATTTTCTGGTAACACGAGTATCTGTACTACTTGAGTAAAGGATGTGTGTACTTTTGCCATCTCTGATAAAAACAAATGTTGAGTCTGTTTCTCCTAGACTGACCTGGCAACAACGAGGAGGCGCTGATGGTCCTGCAGGAGGCGCTTGTTCCACTGGCCTCAGAGTTCAAGGCGGAGGTGGTTTCCTGACGGGGAGGCTGAAAACCTCTGAGGTGGGGGAGGAGGTGAGGGAGGCCATGAGGCTGGACATCCCCCTTCCTCTCGGGGCTCTAATCCTCCTCGATGGGCACTTCACCTCCTCACCTGAGTGCCTTGGTGGTTCACAGGAGGCGGGTCGACCCACGGTGGAGTACTGACCCGGCAGGACCGGCTGAGAGTCTGCAAACAGAGTGAGGTTTAGGATAACGAACGAGAAGTAATAACAGAAGAGTATTTTCGTATTTTGTTGTTGTTGTTGTTTGGTTTTACCGAGTGTCCTGGCGTCCTCTGGGATCCCGGTGACGGTCGATCGGCGCGCTCAGGAGCCGGTTCAATAACGAGTCGGTGCTTGGAGCAACTTTACGGAAGCTGGCCTGACGATCAAAACTCTCTCCTGAAGAGCAACACGAACAACAGAAACTCACTTGTTAACTCTATCAACACACCACCCACCCACACCACCCACCCACCCCACACCCCACCCACCCACCCACCCACCCACACCCACACACACACACACCACACACCACACACACACACACACACACACACACACACACACACACACACACACACACACAACCCACACACCCACACACACACACACACACACACACACACACACACACACACACACACACACACACACACACACACACACACACACACCCACACACACACACACACACACACACACACACACACACACACACACACACACACACACACACATGTGATGTATTAGTATTATTACCTGTGATGTTGATGGGGACGATGTCAGCTGGGACGGCCCCCGCCTGCTGCTCATCCTCTCCTCAGGTGTGGGCAGGTGGGTTCAGCTGTTTCTCCTCCTCTTCCTCCTCTTCCTCAGGCTGTCGTAGGTGAAGACGTCCCAGCAGGAGGCTCTGTGACCCGGGTTGAGAACCAGAGGAGTCACGGGGCACCTTTTGTTCAGAATGAACACCTCGTCATCGTCAGAGAACGCTGAGACTGAGAGACACACAGAGAGACCACCCCATTAGAAACTGAGAGACACACCTCCATTAGAACTGAGAGACACACCTCCATTAGAACTGAGAGACACATCCATTAGAAACTGAGAGACACACCTCCATTAGAAACTGAGAGACACACCTCCATTAGAAACTGAGAGACACACCTCCATTAGAAACTGAGAGACACACCTCCATTAGAAACTGAGAGACACACCCCATTAGAAAACTGAGAGACACACCTCCATTAGAAACTGAGAGACACACCTCCATTAGAAACTGAGAGACACACCTCCATTAGAAACTGAGAGACACACCTCCATTAGAAACTGAGAGACACACCTCCATTAGATACTGAGAGACACACCTCCATTAGATACTGAGAGACACACCTCCATTAGATACTGAGAGACACACCTCCATTAGATACTGAGAGACACACCTCCATTAGAAACTGAGAGACACACCTCCATTAGAACTGAGAGACACACCTCCATTAGATACTGAGAGACACACCTCCATTAGATACTGAGAGACACACCTCCATTAGAAACTGAGAGACACACCTCCATTAGATACTGAGAGACACCCTCCATTAGAAACTGAGAGACACACCTCCATTAGATACTGAGAGACACACCTCCATTAGATACTGAGAGACACACCTCCATTAGATACTGAGAGACACACCTCCATTAGATACTGAGAGACACACCTCCATTAGATACTGAGAGACACACCTCCATTAGAAACTGAGAGACACACCTCCATTAGAACTGAGAGACACACCTCCATTAGAAACTGAGAGACACACCTCCATTAGAAACTGAGAGACACACCTCCATTAGATACTGAGAGACACACCTCCATTAGAAACTGAGAGACACACCTCCATTAGAACTGAGAGACACACCTCCATTAGAACTGAGAGACACACCTCCATTAGAAACTGAGACACACCTCCATTAGATACTGAGAGACACACCTCCATTAGAAACTGAGAGACACACCTCCATTAGAAACTGAGAGACACACCTCCATTAGAAACTGAGAGACACACCTCCATTAGAAACTGAGAGACACCTCCATTAGATACTGAGAGACACACCTCCATTAGAAACTGAGACACACCTCCATTAGATACTGAGAGACACACCTCCATTAGAACTGAGAGACACACCTCCATTAGATACTGAGAGACACACCTCCATTAGAAACTGAGAGACACACCTCCATTAGATACTGAGAGACACACCTCCATTAGAAACTGAGAGACACACCTCCATTAGAACTGAGACACACCTCCATTAGATACTGAGAGACACACCTCCATTAGAAACTGAGAGACACACCTCCATTAGAAACTGAGAGACACACTCCATTAGATACTGAGAGACACACCTCCATTAGAAACTGAGACACACCTCCATTAGATACTGAGAGACACACCTCCATTAGAAACTGAGAGACACACCTCCATTAGAAACTGAGAGACACACCTCCATTAGAAACTGAGAGACACACCTCCATTAGATACTGAGAGACACACCTCCATTAGAAACTGAGAGACACACCTCCATTAGATACTGAGAGACACACCTCCATTAGAAACTGAGAGACACACCTCCATTAGATACTGAGAGACACACCTCCATTAGATACTGAGAGACACACCTCCATTAGATACTGAGAGACACACCTCCATTAGATCTGAGAGACACACCTCCATTAGATACTGAGAGACACACCTCCATTAGATACTGAGAGACACACCTCCATTAGATACTGAGAGACACACCTCCATTAGATACTGAGAGACACACCTCCATTAGATACTGAGAGACACACCTCCATTAGATACTGAGAGACACACCTCCATTAGAAACTGAGAGACACACCTCCATTAGATACTGAGAGACACACCTCCATTAGAAACTGAGAGACACACCTCCATTAGAAACTGAGAGACACACCTCCATTAGAAACTGAGAGACCACCTCCATTAGAAACTGAGAGACACACCTCCATTAGAAACTGAGAGACACACCTCCATTAGATACTGAGAGACACACCTCCATTAGATACTGAGAGACACACCTCCATTAGAAAC
>JAAKFY010000005.1:626162-642180 GCA_011823955.1 Dissostichus mawsoni
AGAGCCAAAATGGCGTCCTGTTGTTGTTGTCGTAGTTTGGCGCTGAGGAGGCGTCGCCGAAGACTGCCCTCCGTCTTCGGTTGCAAGGCGGCCATTTTGGGAGGAAGCAGCTCTTCTCGATCTTCGTCAGAAATGCCGTTCCAGCAACGAGCCGCCCCCCCCCTCCGATGGGCGACGCCCCCTCGCCACCCAGACATTCCACATACGAGATCATCCTGGATGCTGATTGGCTGATTGGTGGCTCAAGGTAGATACAGTGATGATTTCAGAATAAAAGCCCCAGAGAATGTCGACCTTTCATTCTTAAGTCCAAAAGTTTCTTCTTAAAAAAGAAAATATCAATAAAAGTGTAGTGTGTAGTCCTTCACAATAAAAGCCTCTTCAAATTGGATGTTTGGAATCCTTCAGAGTAAAATGTATTTTCACCCAACATAGCTCTGCTTCAAAATGAAATTCCAAAACATATTTTCTTCAAAATAAAAGCAAATAATTCACAAAAAGAGGAAAACTTCAGAGTAAAAGCACCAAAGTCCTTACGTTGTCGAGCCTTCACAATAAGAGCATTAATATCGTTCTGATCTTCACAATAAAAGCCCACTCTTTCGGAAACAATTAAAAATGACCATCTTTCACAATAAAAGCACAGAGAAAATCACAAAAAAGAGAGAACTTCAGAGTAAAAGCACAAACTTGTTTCATCCGTCACAAAAAGCCCTAAGTTTGTGCAGCCTTCACAATAAAAGCATGGATATTGTTCTGATCTTCACAATAAAAGCTCAAATAAAGTCCAAGGTGAGTTTAGTCCTTCAGAAAGATTCAAAATGTCCATCTTTCACAATAAAAGCTGAAAAATATCCCAGAAAATCCACTTTATCAGGATCTGCCTATTTAGACTTCTTCTCATTCCTTCACAATAAAAGCCTCAGACTTGTCTCCATAACCAATAACGCTCCACAACGTCGTCTCTGATGTTTCCAGCAGTGATTTCTCCTCAGATGTCTCCTGGAGGTATTTCTCCTCTGATGTCTCCTGAGGTATACGTCCTTGCAGCGTCTCTCTCCTCTCCTCTCGGACAGTAATCTCCTCACAGGATTATCCGCTCTGCAGATGGCCGCTGAGCGACACGTATTTACCTCCTCAGACCACATGTTGCTCCTCACTTATAACACTTCATAGGGAGGGAGGAGGCCGTGAGAGGGACAATTTATGTAAATACAAATGGGGAATAACAAGAAAATAAATGTGCAACTATAAATAAGAATAAACTAGTAAATAAAACATTAATAGTAAACTAGAGAATGCAATTCCTGAAGAAATTGCTAGTGTGAATGCTTTGTGCTGAAAAGCTGAGGCTGAGCTGCTATGCTGAAATGTAATGAGAAGAAAGGGAAGAATTTAGATTGAAACCTAACCCTAACCCATGAACACTGGGGGCTTGAATGTGTGATGAGAAGAAAAGAAAGTAAAAAGGCTTGGAAAAGCAGCAGAATATTTGAACTGCAAACTTTTGAACTAACTTGATGGCGAATGATCTGTCGCCATGCCAACGGCATTTGATGACACCCCATAATACGCTTAGATGCGTTGATGGCTGCATCGTTACCAAACCTGTGAAGTTTTGGGCCGTTTGGAGCATTTTCACTGAAGTTATGAGAAAACCGTGTTTCATGGTGAGCATTCTGTTGCCATGGCAACGGCAATATAAGAAATCTCAAAACTGTCCCATAGATGTCTTCACGGCTGGACTGTTAGCACACATGTGAAGTTTAGCACTTTTTGAACATTTTCATGAGTTATAGCAATATCATGTTTTATTGAGAGGATGCGTTGCCATGGCAACATCTTTTGAGGAAAACTCACTATTGGCACATAGACATGTTGAAGGCTGGACCATTAACCATTATCTGAAGTGTGGTGCTGTTTCGACCCTTTTCATAGGCGTTACGACAACATTGTGTTTTATGGCGAGGGATGCGTTCCATGGAAACGGCATATGGTGAGATTTCAGATTTGACGTAGAGCTGTTGAGGCATGGACCGGTGATATACAAGCGAAGTTTGGGGTACGATCGGACCATGTCCATTGGAACAACAGCGACATCGTGTTTTATGGCGAGGGATGCGTTTCCATGGAAACGGCATATGATGACACCCCATAATTGACGTAGAGCTGTTGAGGGCTGGACCATTAACCATTATCTGAAGTCTGCTGCTGTTTTATGGCGAGGGATGCGTTGCCATAGTAACACCACATTACGTAACATCAGGTTTGACGAGCTGTTCAGGGCCACAGTTTTAACCATCATATGATGTTTGGTGGCGTTCTGAGCAGTCAGTTGGAGTTATGACATCATCGTGTTCCATCACACAGGTGTTTATATTTGAGCTAACGACGTGCCCAGAGATCAAAGGTTCCATGGTGATGTGCAGTAATCAGTGAGAGGAGAGCCTTTGCATTGTCTGAATGAGAGATAAAGCTCTTACATGGGAACGTTTTGTTGAAGAACCGTAAACAGATATCGGTGAAATTTCAAAGCGTGAAGCATCTGAAGGACCCTGAGTATCTGAAGTGTGCTTTTGTGTCCTTCGGGTCAATAATGTGGCCTTTTTGGCAGATTAACTAAAGGTGTGCGGCTGCTGCTGTGAGGAAAGATCAGCCCTGAACTTACAATGGGCTTTAATGGAGACATGTTGAGAAAGATTTTGTCACTTCATGCCCTCAAGAGGGCCCCTCTCTCTCTCTCTGCAGCATCCTTTCACAATAAAAGCCCCCTCTCTCTCTGCAGCATCCTTTCACAATAAAAGCCCCCCCTCTCTCTCTTGCAGCATCCTTTCACAATAAAAGCCCCTCTCTCTCTCTCTGCAGCATCCTTTCACAATAAAAGCCCCCTCCTCTCTCTCTCTGCAGCATCCTTTCACAATAAAAGCCCCTCCTCTCTCTCTCTGCAGCATCCTTTCACAATAAAAGCCCCTCCTCTCTCTCTCTGCAGCATCCTCCTTTCACAATAAAAGCCCCTCCTCTCTCTCTCTGCAGCATCCTTTCACAATAAAAGCCCCCTCCTCTCTCTCTCTGCAATCCTTTCACAATAAAAGCCCCCTCTCTCTCCTGCAGCATCCTTCACAATAAAAGCCCCTCCCTCTCTCTCTGCAGCATCCTTTCACAATAAAAGCCCCCTCCTCTCTCTCTGCAGCATCCTTTCACAATAAAAGCCCCCCTCTCTCTCTGCAGCATTTACACATAAAAAGCCCCCTCCTCTCTCTCTCTGCAGCATCCTTTCACAATAAAAGCCCCCTCCTCTCTCTCTGCAGCATCCTTTCAAATAAAAGCCCCCTCCTCTCTCTCTCTGCAGCATCCTTTCAAAATAAAAGCCCCCTCCTCTCTCTCTCTGCAGCATCCTTTCACAATAAAAGCCCCCTCCTCTCTCTCTGCAGCATCCTTTCACAATAAAAGCCCCCTCCTCTCTCTCTGCAGCATCCTTTCAAAAATAAAAGCCCCTCCTCTCTCTCTCTGCAGCATCCTTTCACAATAAAAGCCCCTCCTCTCTCTCTCTGCAGCATCCTTTCAAAATAAAAGCCCCCTCCTCTCTCTATCTGCAGCATCCTTTCACAATAAAAGCCCCCTCCTCTCTCTCTCTGCAGCATCCTTTCACAATAAAAGCCCCTCCTCTCTCTATCTGCAGCATCCTTTCACAATAAAAGCCCCCTCCTCTCTCTCTCTGCAGCATCCTTTCACAATAAAAGCCCCCTCCTCTCTCTATCTGCAGCATCCTTTCACAATAAAAGCCCCCTCCTCTCTCTCTCTGCAGCATCCTTTCACAATAAAAGCCCCCTCCTCTCTCTCTCTGCAGCATCCTTTCACAATAAAAGCCCCCTCCTCTCTCTATCTGCAGCATCCTTTCACAATAAAAGCCCCCTCCTCTCTCTATCTGCAGCATCCTTTCACAATAAAAGCCCCCTCCTCTCTCTCTCTGCAGCATCTTTTCACAATAAAAGCCCCCTCCTCTCTCTATCTGCAGCATCCTTTCACAATAAAAGCCCCCTCCTCTCTCTATCTGCAGCATCCTTTCACAATAAAAGCCCCCTCCTCTCTCTATCTGCAGCATCCTTTCACAATAAAAGTCCCCTCCTCTCTCTCTCTGCAGCATCTTTCACAATAAAAGCCCCCTCCTCTCTCTATCTGCAGCATCCTTTCACAATAAAAGCCCCCTCCTCTCTCTATCTGCAGCATCCTTTCACAATAAAAGCCCCCTCCTCTCTCTATCTGCAGCATCCTTTCACAATAAAAGCCCCCTCCTCTCTCTCTCTGCAGCATCCTTTCACAATAAAAGCCCCCTCCTCTCTCTATCTGCAGCATCCTTTCACAATAAAAGCCCCCTCCTCTCTTAATTATAATGAATATTGTTCTAAGAAACACACACACACACACCTGGCTGGATGATGACGTGCTGCAGTGGCTGATGGGAGATGTAGTCTTCTCTCTATCTCACTTCCTCAGCAGGTATTCACTCGCTCTAAACCAAGAATAGATTCATTAATCACCTTAGGGTGACACACACACACACACACACACACACACACACACACACACACACACACACCACACACACACACACACACACACCACACACACACACACACACACACACACACACACACACACACACACACACACACCACACACACACACACACACAATTTAAGCGCAGGGTTGAAATCTCGCGCTAGTTGTGACTAAGCGCTTGCTGTGCTGTGATTGGCTGAGCCGGATGTAAACAACAGGGAGAAACCGAGGCGAAGCTACACGCTGGATGAAAACATGGAGATTTAATTCAGATTTAGGATCTTTTGACGGTGTTTTTCTGTGAGGACAGGTGGAAAAGACTTACTGCAGGTAAACATGTGTTAAGGAGAGGCTGGGGGGTGGACAAGAGGATTCAAAACGTGCTTTGAGGAGCGTTAGCACAAGAGTTAGCCTGTTAGCTTATTATTATCACACATTTTAAACACGAATTAAGTATTTTTTTCAAATATTAGCAGGTAATAAATGCTTATATAACGTGCTTATTACTTAATGATCTCTATTAATTATTACACAAGTAAATAGGCGAGTTTAAGTGAATGAATACATGTGGAAATATAAAAGAGAATAGGATAAATAATGATAGTTCATATAAGTAAATCATATTAAGAAAAACCTTTGAATGAACATTTTAGACCAATTTTAAACACACATTTCGCTTATATAACGCACCCTATTATCCCCTATATTGATGTAATACTAATTAAGGCTTAGAAATACTGACTTTAGTGTCAGCCTTCATTTGAGAACACACAGTATTTATATAATAAAAAGGGCATAACCATTATCACTGGATTCTTTTATTTCTCTATATTTTTCCCATTCATTTAATTTGACTTAATTTATTTTCCCGTATTTTCCGGACTATAAATCGCGTTTTTTTTACCTGTCTGGCTGGTGCTGCGACTTATATATTGTATTTCTTTGTGACTGTGTTCAAACTACTTCCAATAGATGACATCGTGACAACTGAAAACTGCTGTACCACCGAAGAAGAAAACAGTTTACATGAACACATAATACACAGAAAACTGAGTCAGAACACAAACACAATGCCTGCAAGAAGAAGAAGCTACACTGCAGATTTCAAACTGCAGGTGGTCAAATATGCAGCGGAAAAGGGGAACCGACCAGCAGAGAGAGAGTTTGGAGTGAGTGAGAAACTGGTGAGGGACTGGTGCAAAGCGGAGGCAACGCTTATTTCAATGAAGAAAACAAAGAGGGCTAATCGTGGTCTGAAAGCTCGATGGCCCGAGCTGGAGCAACGCGTCCACACATGGGTCCTCGGACAGAAAGCTGCAGGTCTATCAACGGTGAAGTTACGTCTCCACGCTCAGGGGGTCGCCAAGGAGATGAAGATTATTGATTTTGCCGCTGGCCCTTCCTGGTGTTTGCGTTTCATGAAAAGAAACCACGTGTCGATCAGAGCAAAGATGAGTCAGGAAGTTACAGACTCCCAGGCCAAGATGGACAGTTTCCGTGCCTTCATTGAAAAGGAGGTCGCTGCACACGATGTGTCATCAGATCACATCATTCACATGCAGGAAGTACCGCTCACCTTTGACATCCCCATGAGCCAGAAGAGCGTTGTGACTCATGAGAAGTGGATCTTTGCGGTGGTGCTAGCATGCTGTGGAGACGGCTCCAAACTGCCACCAATGGTCATTTTCAAACAGAAGACCTCGCCCAAAGCAGACCTCTCGTCATCAATTGTTGTGACCGCGAATGAGAAAGGGTGCATGAATGAGGAGACGATGAACCTGTGGCTGAAGTGCTATTGTAAACGTCCTGATGGCTTCTTTAAAACACACAAAGCCCTCCTTGTGATGGACAGCATGCGAGGAGCACATATCAGCGACCAAAGCAAAGCCACAATGAAAGCCTGCAACTCCATAGCTGCCGTCATCCCTGCAGACCTCACTGAGTTCCTGCAGCCGCTCCACGCCTCAGTCAGCCGGAGCTTTACGGCTGTGTTTCGTCAGCTGTGGGACACGTGGATGGTGGATGGGGAGCACGTCACTTTCCAGGGTGTTGTGGGATGGATCAACTCAGCGTGGGCTTCAGTGACGAGCCACCGCATCCTGAAGGGATTCAGAAAGGCCGGTCTAATCGGAGCTGATTCGCAGGGTGAGTCTTGCTGGGGAAATATGTTCCTATGGGCCCTTCCTTTGACCCAGTTTATCAGTCTGCGCTGAGCACAGGCCAGACACCTTGGGCTGCTCTCGGTGTTCTGCCTCCTTGTTCCTGCCTCAGAGGTTATAGAGCTTTATCTGCTTATGCATAATGTTCATTATTCGGGGTCTCTGGTAGAGGTCTTTAGAGTTGGTTTGGCAGCAGCTGTGTCACCTCGTCTTGTGAATTCTCCGGCCGAAGCTCCAAATAATCCATCAGTGTTTCCATCAAAGTTCCTGCTCTCCTCGTGTCTCTCTGAGTCTCCATTGATCCAGAAGTTTCCCTCACAGTCTGACCACAGCCCGGAGCAGGAAACGCTGCTTCATCTTCGTTTAGCAGCGACACAGAGGATGAAGACTTCAGTGGATGCAGAATGAGTCGGGAACTCTTCATCTCCATGTGGCTCGTTATGCCGAGGGAAAGATACAGCCTGTGTTCTTTAGGCTAGTTGAACTAACCGAAGAGTTTCCAGCTAATTAAAAAGCTTAGCGACTTATACTCAGGTGCGACTTACACTCAGGTGCGACTTACAGACTTACACTCAGGTGCGACTTATACTCAGGTGCGACTTACACTCAGGTGCGACTTACACTCAGGTGCGACTTACACTCAGGTGCGACTTACAGACTTACACTCAGGTGCGACTTACACTCAGGTGCGACTTACACTCAGGTGCGACTTACACTCAGGTGCGACTTACAGACTTACACTCAGGTGCGACTTACAGACTTACACTCAGGTGCGACTTATACTCAGGTGCGACTTATACTCAGGTGCGACTTATACTCAGGTGCGACTTACACTCAGGTGCGACTTACACTCAGGTGCGACTTACACTCAGGTGCGACTTACACTCAGGTGCGACTTATACTCAGGTGCGACTTATACTCTGGAAAATACGGTATTTATTTTTATATTTCCATATTTCTTTATGTTTTTCCAGATGTGTCCATTTTAAATGTCCCTCCTATAACTCCATATATTTGTTATTCCACTAACCTCCTCCTCTGTCCCAGGTGGATCCAGGGGCATGTCGGAGCAGATCCAGCCAGGTGGAGGTGTGACAGGTGGAGGTGTGACAGGTGGAAGAGAGACAGGTGGAGGTGTGGCAGGTGGAGGTGTGGCAGGTGGAGGTGTGACAGGAGGAGGTGTGACAGGAGAAGGTGTGACAGGTGGAGGTGTGGCAGGTGGAGGAGAGACAGGAGGTGTGGCAGCTGGAGGTGTGGCAGGAGGTGTGACAGGTGGAGGAGAGACAGGTGGAGGTGTGACAGGTGGAGGAGAGACAGGTGGAGGTGTGACAGGAGGAGGTGTGACAGGAGGAGGTGTGACAGGTGGAGGAGAGACAGGAGGAGGTGTGACAGGTGGAGGTGTGGCAGGTGGAGGTGTGACAGGTGGAGGAGAGACAGGTGGAGGTGTGACAGGTGGAGGAGAGACAGGTGGAGGTGTGACAGGAGGAGGTGTGACAGGTGGAGGTGTGGCAGGAGGTGTGGCAGCTGGAGGAGAGACAGGTGGAGGAGAGACAGTTGGAGGTGTGACAGGTGGAGGAGAGACAGTTGGAGCTGTGGCAGGTGGAGGTGTGACAGGAGGTGTGGCAGCTGGAGGTGTGACAGGTGGAGGTGTGGCAGGTGGAGGTGTGGCAGGTGGAGGTGTGGCAGGTGGAGGAGTGGCAGGTGGAGCTGTGGAAGGTGGAGGTGTGGCAGGAGGTGTGGCAGCTGGAGGTGTGACAGGTGGAGGTGTGGCAGGTGGAGGTGTGGCAGGAGAGACAGGTGGAGGAGAGACAGGTGGAGGTGTGATAGGTGGAGGTGTGACAGGAGGTGTGACAGGTGGAGGTGTGGCAGATGGAGGTGTGGCAGGTGGAGCTGTGGCAGGTGGAGGTGTGGCAGGAGGTGTGACAGGTGGAGGAGTGGCAGGTGGAGGAGTGGCAGGTGGAGGTGTGGCAGGTGGAGGTGTGACAGGTGGAGGAGTGACAGGTGGAGGAGTGGCAGGTGGAGGTGTGGCAGGTGGAGGAGTGGCAGGTGGAGATGTGGCAGGTGGAGGAGTGACAGGTGGAGGTGTGGCAGGTGGAGATGTGGCAGGTGGAGATGTGGCAGGTGGAGGAGTGGCAGGTGGAGGTGTGGCAGGTGGAGGTGTGGCAGGTGGAGGAGTGGCAGGTGGAGATGTGGCAGGTGGAGGAGTGACAGGTGAGGTGTGGCAGGTGGAGGAGTGGCAGGTGGAGGAGTGACAGGTGGAGGAGTGGCAGGTGGAGGTGTGGCAGGTGGAGGTGTGGCAGGTGGAGGAGTGGCAGGTGGAGATGTGGCAGGTGGAGGTGTGGCAGGTGGAGGTGTGGCAGGTGGAGATGTGGCAGGTGGAGGAGTGACAGGTGGAGGTGTGGCAGGTGGAGGTGTGGCAGGTGGAGATGTGGCAGGTGGAGGAGTGACAGGTGGAGGTGTGGCAGGTGGAGGTGTGGCAGGTGGAGATGTGGCAGGTGGAGGAGTGACAGGTGGAGGTGTGGCAGGTGGAGGTGTGGCAGGTGGAGGAGTGGCAGGTGGAGATGTGGCAGGTGGAGGAGTGACAGGTGGAGGTGTTGTGGCCCACCTGCAGTGCCCCTTCTGTGGACTATTCTCCAACAGCCACGCCCACCAGCTGATCCACGTTGCAGCAATGCATCCTGGGAAGCTGGAGGGATTCTCAGTGGGACGACTGGGAAACATTTTGATTTATCAGAGAACCGCCAAGCTGTTCCACTGCGGAGAATGTTTCCACACCTGCAGGGACTTCAGTAAACTCTACCAGCACCTGGTGTCCAAGCACTGCCTGGACCAGGAGCAGGAGGCGCAGGGGGCGCAGGAGGCGCAGGGGGCGCAGGAGGCGCAGGAGGAGAGAGACGAGGTACATGTTGATCTTCATTTGAATCTACTTAAAATGAATACAATTATTTTATTAATATTTTATTTATTCTGAAGATTTATTTGTATTTTTATCAGTTCATTTATTTACTTAATTTATTAAAACATTTTGTATTGTTTACATTTAAATTAATAAAAAGGCTGATGAGTTTCTGATGTGTTTCCATTTGCAGGAGATGAAGGAGGAGATGAAGGAGGAGGTGAAGGAGGAAGAGGAGGAGGAAGATGGGGAGAAAGAGGAGGAGAAGGAGTCCTCCTCCCTGCTGACGGAGAGAGGAGGACGAGGAGGTCACAGATGTCTGATCTGCGGCTGGAGGACGAAGCACAGAGGACTGGCCATCTCTCACGTGGTGAGGAAACACGACATCCCCAAAGCGTACGCCAGCCAGGGGGTGAAGTACGCTGCCCCCCCCTCAGAGGGGAGGAGGGGGAGTTCATGAGGGAGGAGTTAATGAAGGAGGAGATAGAGGCCACGAACAAAGTGGTTGGAATGATCTCCAACAGATACGTGTGTCTCCTCTGCGGCTGGAAGACCAAGCGCAAAGGTAAGCTCTCCTCTGGTTAGAGCCCTCCTCTGTTAGAGCCCTCCTCTGTTAGAGCCCTCCTCTGTTAGAGCTCTCCTCTGTTAGAGCCCTCCTCTGTTAGAGCTCTCCTCTGTTAGAGCTCTCCTCTGTTAGAGCCCTCCTCTGGTTAGAGCTCTCCTCTGTTAGAGCCCTCCTCTGGTTAGAGCTCTCCTCTGTTAGAGCCCTCCTCTGTTAGAGCTCTCCTCTGTTAGAGCCCTCCTCTGTTAGAGCCCTCCTCTGTTAGAGCTCTCCTCTGTTAGAGCTCTCCTCTGGTTAGAGCTCTCCTCTGTTAGAGCTCTCCTCTGTTAGAGCTCTCCTCTGTTAGAGCCCTCCTCTGTTAGAGCCCTCCTCTGGTTAGAGCTCCTCTGGTTAGAGCCCTCCTCTGTTAGAGCTCTCCTCTGGTTAGAGCCCTCCTCTGGTTAGAGCTCTCCTCTGTTAGAGCTCTCCTCTGTTAGAGCCCTCCTCTGTTAGAGCCTCCTCTGGTTAGAGCTCTCCTCTGGTTAGAGCTTCCTCTGTTAGAGCCCTCCTCTGTTAGAGCCCTCCCTCTGGTTAGAGCCCTCCTCTGTTAGAGCCCTCCTCTGTTAGAGCTCTCCTCTGGTTAGAGCTCTCCTCTGTTAGAGCTCTCCTCTGTTAGAGCTCTCCTCTGTTAGAGCTCCCTCTGTTAGAGCTCCTCTGTTAGTAGAGCTCTCCTCTGTTAGAGCTCTCCTCTGTTAGAGCTCCTCTGTTAGAGCTCTCCTCTGTTAGAGCTCTCCTCTGTTAGAGCTCTCCTCTGTTAGAGCTCTCCTCTGTTAGAGCTCTCCTCTGTTAGAGCCCTCCTCTGTTAGAGCTCTCCTCTGTTAGAGCCCTCCTCTGTTAGAGCTCTCCTCTGTTAGAGCTCTCCTCTGTTAGAGCTCTCCTCTGTTAGAGCCCTCCTCTGTTAGAGCTCTCCTCTGTTAGAGCCCTCCTCTGTTAGAGCTCTCCTCTGTTAGAGCTCTCCTCTGTTAGAGCCCTCCTCTGTTAGAGCTCTCCTCTGTTAGAGCTCTCCTCTGTTAGAGCTCTCCTCTGTTAGAGCTCTCCTCTGTTAGAGCCCTCCTCTGTTAGAGCTCTCCTCTGTTAGAGCCCTCCTCTGGTTAGAGCTCTCCTCTGTTAGAGCCCTCCTCTGGTTAGAGCTCTCCTCTGTTAGAGCCCTCCTCTGTTAGAGCCCTCCTCTGTTAGAGCCCTCCTCTGTTAGAGCTCTCCTCTGTTAGAGCCCTCCTCTGGTTAGAGCTCTCCTCTGTTAGAGCCCTCCTCTGGTTAGAGCCCTCCTCTGTTAGAGCTCTCCTCTGTTAGAGCCCTCCTCTGTTAGAGCCCTCCTCTGTTAGAGCTCTCCTCTGGTTAGAGCTCTCCTCTGTTAGAGCTCTCCTCTGTTAGAGCTCTCCTCTGTTAGAGCCCTCCTCTGTTAGAGCTCTCCTCTGTTAGAGCCCTCCTCTGTTAGAGCTCTCCTCTGTTAGAGCTCTCTCTGGTTAGAGCTCTCCTCTGTTAGAGCCCTCCTCTGTTAGAGCTCTCCTGTTAGAGCTCTCCTCTGTTAGAGCTCTCCTCTGTTAGAGCCCTCCTCTGTTAGAGCTCTCCTCTGTTAGAGCCCTCCTCTGGTTAGAGCTCTCCTCTGTTAGAGCCCTCCTCTGGTTAGAGCTCTCCTCTGTTAGAGCCCTCCTCTGTTAGAGCCCTCCTCTGTTAGAGCCCTCCTCTGGTTAGAGCTCTCCTCTGGTTAGAGCTCTCCTCTGTTAGAGCCCTCCTCTGGTTAGAGCCCTCCTCTGGTTAGAGCTCTCCTCTGTTAGAGCTCTCCTCTGTTAGAGCTCTCCTCTGTTAGAGCCCTCCTCTGTTAGAGCCCTCCTCTGTTAGAGCTCTCCTCTGTTAGAGCCCTCCTCTGGTTAGAGCCCTCCTCTGTTAGAGCTCTCCTCTGTTAGAGCTCTCCTCTGGTTAGAGCCCTCCTCTGGTTAGAGCTCTCCTCTGTTAGAGCCCTCCTCTGTTAGAGCCCTCCTCTGGTTAGAGCTCTCCTCTGGTTAGAGCTCTCCTCTGTTAGAGCTCTCCTCTGTTAGAGCCCTCCTCTGGTTAGAGCTCTCCTCTGGTTAGAGCCCTCCTCTGTTAGAGCCCTCCTCTGGTTAGAGCTCTCCTCTGGTTAGAGCTCTCCTCTGTTAGAGCCCTCCTCTGGTTAGAGCCCTCCTCTGGTTAGAGCCCTCCTCTGGTTAGAGCTCTCCTCTGTTAGAGCTCTCCTCTGTTAGAGCCCTCCTCTGTTAGAGCTCTCCTCTGTTAGAGCCCTCCTCTGGTTAGAGCCCTCCTCTGTTAGAGCTCTCCTCTGTTAGAGCCCTCCTCTGTTAGAGCCCTCCTCTGGTTAGAGCTCTCCTCTGTTAGAGCTCTCCTCTGGTTAGAGCTCTCCTCTGGTTAGAGCTCTCCTCTGTTAGAGCTCTCCTCTGGTTAGAGCTCTCCTCTGTTAGAGCCCTCCTCTGTTAGAGCCCTCCTCTGTTAGAGCCCTCCTCTGGTTAGAGCTCTCCTCTGTTAGAGCCCTCCTCTGGTTAGAGCTCTCCTCTGGTTAGAGCCCTCCTCCGGTTAGAGCTCTCCTCTGGTTAGAGCCCTCCTCCGGTTAGAGCTCTCCTCTGTTAGAGCTCTCCTCCGGTTAGAGCCCTCCTCTGTTAGAGCCCTCCTCCGGTTAGAGCCCTCCTCCGGTTAGAGCCCTCCTCCGGTTAGAGCCCTCCTCCGGTTAGAGCTCTCCTCCGGTTAGAGCTCTCCTCTGTTAGAGCTCTCCTCTGGTTAGAGCCCTCCTCTGGTTAGAGCTCTCCTCTGGCTGGAGCCCTCCTCTGTTAGAGCCCTCCTCTGGTTAGAGCTCTCCTCTGGTTAGAGCCCTCCTCTGGTTAGAGCTCTCCTCTGGTTAGAGCTCTCCTCTGGCTGGAGCCCTCCTCTGTTAGAGCCCTCCTCTGTTAGAGCTCTCCTCTGTTAGAGCTCTCCTCTGGTTAGAGCCCTCCTCTGGTTAGAGCCCTCCTCTGTTAGAGCTCTCCTCTGGTTAGAGCCCTCCTCTGTTAGAGCTCTCCTCTGTTAGAGCCCTCCTCTGTTAGAGCCCTCCTCTGTTAGAGCTCTCCTCTGGTTAGAGCTCTCCTCTGTTAGAGCCCTCCTCTGTTAGAGCCCTCCTCTGTTAGAGCTCTCCTCTGTTAGAGCTCTCCTCTGTTAGAGCTCTCCTCTGTTAGAGCCCTCCTCCGGTTAGAGCTCTCCTCTGTTAGAGCTCTCCTCTGTTAGAGCTCTCCTCTGTTAGAGCCCTCCTCCGGTTAGAGCTCTCCTCTGGTTAGAGCTCTCCTCTGTTAGAGCCCTCCTCCTGTTAGAGCCCTCCTCCGGTTAGAGCCCTCCTCCGGTTAGAGCCCTCCTCCGGTTAGAGCCCTCCTCCGGTTAGAGCTCTCCTCCGGTTAGAGCCCTCCTCCGGTTAGAGCCCTCCTCCGGTTAGAGCCCTCCTCTGTTAGAGCCCTCCTCCGGTTAGAGCCCTCCTCCGGTTAGAGCCCTCCTCCGGTTAGAGCTCTCCTCCGGTTAGAGCCCTCCTCCGGTTAGAGCTCTCCTCCGGTTAGAGCTCTCCTTGATGTCTCTTCTATATGTGTTTATATCTGAGACCCATAATATATGCATACGAACAGAGAGCTTTAAGGAGTCTATTTATTTTATTTATTTCTCATATTGATTATTTTATACCCTTTGTTGTTTTACCTCTACCTGTTGTTGTTTACCTCTACCTGTTGTTGTTTACCTGTGGTCCCCAGGCTTCGCCATCAGCCACGTGGTGCGCTCTCACGATGTGGAGCGTCCGTACTCCTGCAGGTCATGTGATCGATCGTTCTTCCTCCCGTCTCGTCTGCAGCAACACGTCTCCGCTTCACATCGACTCGGACGCTTCAGGTGTCCCTTCTGCTGCTTCAGGTGAGGAGGAGGAGAGAGCGAGGGGGGGAGGAGAGAGAGAGGGGGGGAGGAGAGAGAGAGGAGGAGGAAAGAGAGAGAGAGAGAGAGAGAAGAGAGAGAGAGAGAGAGAGAGAGAGAGAGAGAGAGAGAGAGAGAGAGAGAGAGAGAGAAGAGAGAGAGAGAGAGAGAGAGAGAGAAGAGAGAGAGAGAGAGAGAGAGAGAGAGAGAGAGAAAGAATACACTAAAGGGTCACATGCAGCATTTCCACCAGGGGCGTCTTGCCGTCATTTGACGTCATTATTCAGCTCGGAACGCCCTGAACTCGAGCCGAGGGCGTCCAAAAAAAATAATATTCGAGAGAAGATCGAGAGTTTTTATCGCTTGAAATGACGAAAAGGAAAAAGGACAAGGACATCCCTCTGTTGGTGGGATTCTTTTCGCCGCCAGCAAAGCGTGTTCCTGTGACGGAAAGTACTGCCGGCGAGCCTTGACGGGGGGTGCTAGTGGAGCACGCGCGTGAACTGCGAGCGCCGGAGCCTCGCAGCGGCGAACTGAGGCTCCGTGGTAACTGTGGTAACATGAAGAGCCGTTTAGGAGCCGAAAGAGCCGGCTCTTCTTAGTGAGCCGAGCCAAATGATCCGGCTCACTAAGAAGAGCCGAAAGAGCCGGCTCTTCTTAGTGAGCCGAGCCAAATGATCCGGCTCACTAAGATGAGCCGGAATTCCGATCACTAATACGTTAAGAGATAGTATCTATAAGGGACGGCTCCATTCCAAATTCAAGTCACGTGTCACGCCGTGACGTCACACACCCCCCCCTCCCCGCGCTCTCGGGGTAGACGCCCTCTCAGCCCTGTCTGGCGGAAACACTGGTCACATGTTTCTGTAAAAAATTTTCCAATCTATTATCAATAAAGTTTTCTCTCTTTGTTTCAGGTCTCAGTTCCTGGGGGGTTCAGGAGACACTGCAGCCGCTGTAACGCCAGAGAGGAAGAGGAGGAGGAGGGAGAAGAGGAAGAGGGGAGGAGGAGAGGAAGAGGAGAGGAGGAAGAGGAGCAGGGAGGAAGAGCTGGATGAAGAAGAAGAGCAGGACGAGAGGAGAGGCACGAGGAAGAGGAGGAAGACTCTAAAAGTTCAGGAAAGAGAGGAGGAGGAGGAAGAGGAAGAAGAGGGGGAAGAGATGGACGGTAAAGGAGAAGAGGAGGAGGACTGAAGGGTCACATGTTACTTTCAAAATGTTTCCAATTGATCAATAAAGTGTTTTGTTTAATGAATCTGTGATGTCATCTGCAGGGGGGGGTATCTACGCTCATTTACACTCAATCAGATCAGGGGGGGGTATCTACGCTCATTTACACTCAATCAGATCAGGGGGGGGGTATCTACGCTCATTTACACTCAATCAATCAGGGGGGGGGTATCTATCGCTCATTTACACTCAATCAGATCAGGGGAGGGGGTATCTACGCTCATTTACACTCAATCAGATCAGGGGGGGTATCTACGCTCATTTACACTCAATCAGATCAGTGGGGGGGGGTATCTACGCTCGTTTACACTCAATCAGATCAGGGGGGGGGGTATCTACGCTCATTTACACTCAATCAGATCAGGGGGGGCGTATCTACGCTCAGTTACACTCAATCAGATCAGGGGGGGGTATCTACGCTCATTTACACTCAATCAGATCAGGGGGGGGGTATCTACGCTCATTTACACTCAATCAGATCAGGGGGGGGTATCTACGCTCATTTACACTCAATCAGATCAGGGGGGTATCTACGCTCATTTACACTCAATCAGATCAGTGGGGGGGTATCTACGCTCATTTACACTCAATCAGATCAGTGGGGGGGGGGTATCTACGCTCATTTTACACTCAATCAGATCAGTGGGGGGGGGTATCTACGCTCATTTACACTCAATCAGATCA
>JAAKFY010000005.1:643180-678180 GCA_011823955.1 Dissostichus mawsoni
GTTTTACTCACAGTCCGTGAAAAAAGTAGTGTGTTAGTGTGCATGTGAGTTAGTGTGCATGTGAGTTAGTGCATGTGAGTTAGTGTGCATGTGAGTGTGTGCACGTAAGTTAGGGTGCATGTAAGTTAGTGTGCACATAAGTTAGTGTGCACGTAAGTTAGTGTGCACGTAAGTTAGGGTGCACGTAAGTTGTCATGTAAGTTAGTGTGCATGTAAGTTAGTGTGCATGTGAGTTAGGGTGCATGTAAGTTAGTGTGCATGTGAGTTAGGGTGCATGTGAGTTAGTGTGCATGTGAGTTAGGGTGCATGTAAGTTAGGGTGCATGTAAGTTAGTGTGCATGTAAGTTATTGTGCATGTAAGTTAGTGTGCATGTAAGTTAGGGTGCATGTAAGTTAGTGTGCATGTAAGTTAGTGTGCAAGTGAGTTAGGGGCATGTAGTTAGTGTGCATGTGAGTAGGGTGCATGTAAGTTAGGGTGCATGTAAGTTAGTGTGCATGCAAGTTAGTGTGCATGTAAGTTAGTGTGCATGTGAGTTAGGGTGCATGTAAGTTAGTGTGCATGTGAGTTAGGGTGCATGTAAGTTAGGGTGCATGTGAGTTAGGGTGCATGTAAGTAGGGTGCATGTAAGTTAGGGTGCATGTAAGTTAGTGTGCATGTGAGTTAGTGTGCATGTAAGTTAGTGCATTGAGTTAGGGTGCATGTAAGTTAGGGTGCATGTAAGTTAGGGTGCATGTAAATTGTGCATGTAACGGTCTGCAAAGGCTGAAATCCCAAAGTTCTGGAACACGGTGACATCACTACGGAACACTCACGCTCCCATTGGCTAGCGCTCCAACACATTGAAGGTGATATAGGCGTTAAGGGGGCGGGACATCTCTAAGCTGGTTGACCAATCACAACAGAGCCGTCCAGCTAACCAATCAGATTGAATTAAGACATTTCTCTGACCGGCTTTTCATTGGCCTGTTCCTCCAGTCTCACTGTGAGCAAAAACAACCGTTCTAATGACATGTTTTATAACAACCTGTACTAATTAGTGACAGACAGTTAACGATCTTTCTCTCTCTCTATCAAAACACACACACACACACACACACACACACACACACACACACACACACACACACACACACACACACACACACACACACACACACACACACACACACACACACACACACACACACACACACACACCACACAACACACACACACACACACACACACACACACACACACACACACACACACACACACACACACACACACATTTTAAACCACAACGTTACCTGTCTATGCTTCTGTCTGGTGCCGCCTCCCAGCTGTCAATCAAACATCCCCTCCCAGATATGTGAAAACTGTGTAAGAGTGTTTATTTAATGTACAGTTAAGTTAGTGTGTGTGTGTGTGTGTGTGTGAGTGTGTGTGAGTGAGTGTGTGTGTGTGCGTGTGCGTGTGTTTGTGTGCGTGTGTGTGTGTGCGTGTGTGTGTGTGCGTGTGCATGTGTGTGTGAGTGCGTGCGTGTGTGTGTGAGTGTGTGTGCGTGTGTGTGTGTGCGTGTGTGTGTGCGTGTGTGTGTGTGTGAGTGCGTGTGTGTGTGTGTGCGTGCGTGTGTGTGTGCGTGTGTGAGTGTGTGTGTGTGCGTGTGTGTGTGCGTGTGTGTGAGTGCGTGTGTGTGGGTGTGCGTGTGTGTGTGTGTACAGTAGCTGGCAGAGCTTCAGGTGTTAATCACAGATTAGTCATACCTGCGCACACGTGTTAGACACCACCGACACTGCTGTTAGCGTTGCTGCTGCACTTCTATATAACTTCATTTAAAACCACAACACACTCTTTATCTTCAAATATTGTTATTTAATCATTTATATAAAACCCATGTCTTTCACAAGCTGACTTTCAGCTCACCAGAATCACACGAGAAGGAAGAATCACCAGAATCACCAGAATCACCACGAGAAGGAAGAATCACCAGAATCACCCGAGAAGGAAGAATCACCAGAATCACCAGAAGAAGGAAGAATCACCAGAATCACCACGAGAAGAAGATCACCAGAATCACCAGAAGAAGGAAGAATCACCAGAATCACCACGAGAAGGAAGAATCACCAGAATCACCAGAATCACCACGAGAAGGAAGAATCACCAGAATCACCAGAAGAAGGAAGAATCACCAGAATCACCACGAGAAGGAAGAATCACCAGAATCACCAGAATCACCACGAGAAGGAAGAATCCCAGAATCACCAGAATCACCAGAATCACCAGAAGAAGGAAGAATCACCAGAATCACCAAGAGAAGGAAGAATCCCAGAATCCCAGAATCACCAGAATCACCAGAATAAGGAAGACATGAAGTGAATAAACCATTAAAGCGTGTTGGATAGAGCAGTATATTCAACCCAGTCTCACGGCATTTCGTGTTATAGTCACGAGGGTAATGTAATCCATTGATTCGTGTTCACCAACATGATTTCACCCTTTCTTTCGTGTCACAGAACGATTTAAAAAGCAATGTATTTCTATTGGTCGTGTGTTTCGTGCCTGCACCACATCTTTCTGTCCAGTCGGGTCTTGGAAGACCGGAAGCTGTGGGGTTCATAAAAACATGTTCTTACTCAATATCTTGCCCTAAGCCTTTCCTTTTATTTTAAATTGTATAATGTCGGAGTTTTCTTGCCATCCGCGAGGAAAAGAAATGGCTCCGAGCCTCAGAATACTGACATCTGTGTTTTTTAAATATTTTTAGAATAATAGAAATACATTGCTTCTAAAACTGCAGAACATAAGTAACTGCATAATGTTAGCTCATAAGACAACAACAGTATCCGGGTTGATCATTTTAAGCTAAATGAAACTACTACATGTTGTCACTTAATGCTAACATTAGCTCAGTGTTTGTTGGTAATACAGCTAATGATATATTAGCATACAACAGCTAGCTTTGTTGATTGAACTGACAGTAATGCAACACAATACACTGACTTCTTCTGTGGTTTCTGGTTACACTTTCCACCTGACGCCTTTAATAGGATCAGTTTACGGTGTTTACTTTTATAATAAAAGGACTGTTCACAGCTAAGATGTTTAACTCCGCGGCCACACCATTACCGAGCTGCATGACTCCAGCCTGAGGGTCGTTATGTTGAAACTCTTTCCATCTCCAGCCTGAGGGTCGTTATGTTGAAACTCTTTCCATCTCCAGCCTCTACTCTTCCAAAAAAACGAAAAACAGAGTCCAATTGATTGGATAAAAATAGTTAGCACAGAGAGGGAAACTACGTTGACGCAGACTCAGCCCCGAGCCGTCATGTGGTCTGTGGAAGTCAGCGTTTGTTCCTCTGATATCATGTGAAAGCTGAGGCGTTTCGTTCCCAAACCTCCTCGGAGCTCTCGTCCATCAGCAGGACGTCAGCCGTTCACTTCTGGAGCTGCAGAGCTTTAATAACCGACATGACACCAAGCAACGTAACGGGATTCTCACGACACTATCAAAACCACTGCTAGAATAAGCTGCACAGAAGTGAGAGGTTCAGGTGTAAAACAAGGGGTGCAATGTTGAGTCTTTATCGCTCCATGATGTTTCTGTACACGTGTTTCTAATCTCTTCTTTGTGTAAACACAAGTGACCCCTGTGGTTCCTGGTGGTTTAACACTCTGAAAGGTTTTTAAACTCTGACTAACCCTCGTTATTGTCGGTATAATTCCCCAAAGATGGTGCCGTGTAAATGTTATTCTGTGGAGACATGTCTCTCAGGAGGAACAGATTTACAGCTCTGTTGACTTTGGCAACGCGTCGTGTTGGAGAAGCTGCTTAGTGACGATTAAAGGGGGGTAGGTCATTCTCTTCAGAAACACTTTTTGTTATATTCCATGGAATGCTCTTAACATCCCGATAGCAATGAATATCTTACATGCTTTGACATCTGTGCCAAACTGATCTGGTGCCCTCATTGGTCATGTGCGCGTTCGTGTGTTGGAGGAGGGGCTCTCTGAGGAAGTCTGAAGGAAGGGGCAGATTGTTTCCGGTTGTGTACTTTCAAATTCTAGCGCACTCAAGCTGGTTTCTCCAAAATGACCTACCTCACCTTTAAGAGAGAAAGATCATCATTGTTTAAATGATTGCAAAAGAGACACTAAAATAGATGATAAATGAAGAACTAATAGATGCTGTATGACTAGAAATAGATGCAAATAAATATAAATCACTATGCAAAACAAGAAGAGGCTAGTTGGGATGCCAAACAACTACAAATATTTGCAAAATAAATCCGAGTTAATTTTGCAATATGAAAACAAAACGATGCAATGAGGGAAATAAATAATAGTGAAGAAAACTAGATGCAAAGTGACTTCAAGTCGACTCTTTAAGGACTCTTTAAGTGTCTCCGTATAAATGCTATTGGTTTATAATACCTTTACATTTCTGCGTTTGTAATGTGAAAAATACCGTTAGCATTACGTTAATTACAAGCATTACAGCATGTCGTTGTGTCCCTGAGACCCTTCACCCCAAAGTGCTCCTGTGGGGATTGACCTCAGTATTGAGTATGGAAGTCGCTTTGGATAAAAGCGTCTAACAAGTAAGTATGTAAATTAGCATTAGCATTAGCATTAGCAACAGTAAATCCTCGTTGGAGTAGAGAAATAAAATGTGGGTAAATAAATATTGATCAAACGTGTGTTTATTCCTCTTCAGTATGTACACATTGCACATGGCGGCACCTCAAACAATAAATATACTGTAATATTATTAGATATTTTAACGACCATGTTAAACACCTTCAACTGCTGACGTCCAATCAGAGGCTTTGTCCGTTAAGTCCTCCGAGAGCGTCGGGAAAACGTCCGAAATAAAAGCCCAGAAGAAGCCTCTGATGATAAAAGGGAGATATCCAACTCGGTTCAGCCGGAGAATAAATCCTGAAGCTTCAGAAAAATAACAATCCTCTTTCCGTCCGACGAGACGGGGAGCATCGAGCCACGAGGGAAACGCTTATATTAACTACAAATGATTTAAGAAATGTATTTGAGCTCAGAAAAACAAGTACAGGAGTATAAAACAATTAAAAATATTCTTTAAATCAATTCTGACTTTTTATTTTCAGAATTATGATATTAATAAATGTTGAACACTTGGCACGAATCCTCTCCCGTGTTTAGATGTGTCCGTAGGCAGGGAGCAGAAATCAGCGCGTCCTATTGGCTGGTAGAAACAGCGCCGCCTCAGAGGAGTTCCTATTGGTCGGAGGCCTCTTCTTCTTCTCTTCACTGATTGGCCCTCACTTAGATCCCCATCAGGCGCTGCTAACAAGAGAAGAAACAGATAAATAAATACGTAAAATAATTAAAAATAAAGAGAAAGAAAAACTATGGAGCCCCTAAAGGGACATGAAAGAAACAAAAAAACACGGAACGGAACGGAGCATGAGAGTTAGTATCTCATGCTCACGAGTTAGTATCTCATGAGCACGAGATACTAACTTGTGAGCACGAGATACTAACTCGTGAGCACGAGATACTAACTCGTGAGCACGAGATACTAACTCGTGCTCACGAGATACTAACTCGTGTGAGCACGAGATACTAACTCGTGAGCACGAGTTAGTATCTCGTGCTCACGAGTTAGTATCTCGTGAGCACGAGATACTAACTCGTTATCCTGACTTTTCTTTGTTTGTGTTGAGAAAGTTACGATGCGCCAAGGAGGAAGTGGAGCGCACAGGAGACAACCATTTCATTGCAGACTGTTATGTTTACGTGGGGAAATGACAGTGCATACATTATTTGAGATATATTTCGTACTCAGACTTCACTTTAAGGACATTTCGGACAGGGTGTGTGGTCACTCCAGGAGGCAGCGGGACGGGTAACTCAGAGAAGAGCAGATCCAGCGCTCAAAGAGCTTTGACGCACCGCCTGTGTTTACCTTCATTGAACAGCTAAGAGTGACCGCACCTCTATACCACACACACACACACACACCACACACACACACACCACACACACACACACACACACACACACCACCACACACCACACACCACACACACCACCACACACACACACACACACACCGACCGAACTGCCGATTACTCCCCCTTTTATTAGTTTTATGAAGGAGATGTCCGGTCACAGGGCGCACGGGGACTTAAAAATCAGCCCGGGAATCTCACCCAGCCCAGCCCACGAAAACTGTCAACGGGGGGGGAATAGTGAACTGTCATCGGGGGGGGGGGGCTAGTGAACTGTCAACGGGGGGGGCTAGTGAACTGTCAACTGGGGGGGGCTAGTGAACTGTCAACGGGGGGGGGGCTAGTGAACTGTCAACGGGGGGGGCTAGTGAACTGTCAACGGGGGGGGGTAGTGAACTGTCAAACGGGGGGGGGGCTAGTGAACTGTCAACGGGGGGGGGTAGTGAACTGTCAACGGGGGGGGGGGCTAGTGAACTGTCAACGGGGGGGGGGCTAGTGAACTGTCAACGGGGGGGGCTAGTGAACTGTCAACGGGGGGGGGGCTAGTGAACTGTCAACGGGGGGGGGGCTAGTGAACTGTCAACGGGGGGGGGGGCTAGTGAACTGTCAACGGGGGGGGGGCTAGTGAACTGTCAACGGGGGGGTTCCTCGCTGCGGGGAAACGGTGGACCTAGTGGCCCGATCGGAGTGGACCTAGTGGCCCGATCGGAGTGGACCTAGTGGCCCGATCGGAGTGGACCTAGTGGCCCGATCGGAGTGGACCTAGTGGCCCGATCGGAGTGGGCCGATCGGAGTGGGCCGACCGGCCCACTCGGTACCGGCCCATTGGGATTCGTCCCGATGGCCAGTCCGCCACTGGCTCCGTGTGTGTGTGTTCTGAGGTGTGTTTCCCTTTAAACCAGCTGCAGGCACTCTGAGAGTCACGGACATTACTTCATCAAAGCAGCTCTCCTGTTTTGCCAATCCGGTGCTTAAACAAAAAGCTCTACACACTGGCCGAATGTCCTTAAAGTGAAGTCTGAGTTCCAAATATATCTCAAATAATGCATGCATGTCATTTCCCCACGTAAACATAACAGTCTGCAATGAAACGGTTGTCTCCTTGTGCTCCACTTCCTCCTTGGCGCACCGGTAACTTTCTCAAAAATAAAAAATAAATTCGGGATAAATAAAAAAATGTTAAGACAATAAAACATTTTTTTAATAAATTATTAACACATTCAAAAATATATATTATTTATTATATGCACATAAATTATTTGTTATTCATTTAACCTTTCATTTTGTAACTTTTTATTCAATTTAGTAAAATATCTTTCTTAATATTTTCAGATGATTTATTTAGTATTTAATGTTTTTCTATCTTTTTATTTATATATGGATTTTATTTCTGAAGCTGCTTTACATTTTTATTGCCTCAATTTATCTTTATATTTTAATTTGATTTATGTTCTTGAAGGTCCCCTATCATCCTCCTCGTCTTCATCAATATATCACAGGTCTCAGATATATACAGAGCCTGTCTCTGATTGGCTGAAACACCAAACAGATCATTGCAGCATTACCCATAATCCCCTCTGTTTCAGCCCTGTTTCCAAAGTGCTGATTCTCTGTCTGTTACTTCAGATGAAAATAAGGAGCCCCTCCCCACGCCCCTCTGAGAGACATCTGGTTACAAAGAACTCAATGGTGCTCTAGGAGGAGATTCAGGTGATAAGGGGGGGGGGGGTTACCTTGGTTGCTGATTGGCTAATGGTTACACAAGACAAAACATCGTTATGACATCATCAAGTGGCCGAAATCTGAGAGAGAGTCTCTTTCCACAGAGGGGACACATGTTGATGTAGAAGAGACATGAAGAAGAGGGGACACATGTTGATGAAGAAGAGACATGCAGAAGAGGGGACACATGTTGATGTAGAAGAGACATGAAGAAGAGGGGACACATGTTGATGTAGAAGAGACATGAAGAAGAGGGGACACATGTTGATGTAGAAGAGACATGAAGAAGAGGGGACACATGTTGATGTAGAAGTGACATGGAGAAGAGGGGACACATGTTGATGAAGAAGAGACATGAAGAAGAGGGGACACATGTTGATGTAGAAGAGACAAGAAGAAGAGGGGACACATGTTGATGTAGAAGAGACAAGAAGAAGAGGGGACACATGTTGATGTAGAAGAGACAAGAAGAAGAGGGGACACATGTTGATGTAGAAGAGACATGAAGAAGAGGGGACACATGTTGATGTAGAAGAGACAAGAAGAAGAGGGGACACGTGTTGATGTAGAAGAGACAGAAGAAGAGGGGACACATGTTGATGTAGAAGAGACATGAAGAAGAGGGGACACATGTTGATGTAGAAGAGACAAGAAGAAGAGGGGACACATGTTGATGTAGAAGAGAGATGAAGAAGAGGGACACATGTTGATGTAGAAGAGACAAGAAGAAGAGGGGACACATGTTGATGTAGAAGAGACATGAAGAAGAGGGGACACATGTTGATGTAGAAGAGACACGAAGAAGAGGGGACACATGTTGATGTAGAAGAGACAAGAAGAAGAGGGGACACATGATGTAGATGAAGAGACATGAAGAAGAGGGGACACATGTTGATGTAGAAGAGACATGAAGAAGAGGGGACACATGTTGATGTAGAAGAGACAAGAAGAAGAGGGGACACATGTTGATGTAGAAGAGAGATGAAGAAGAGGGGATACATGTTGATGTAGAAGAGACATGAAGAAGAGGGGACACATGTTGATGTAGAAGAGACATGAAGAAGAGGGGACACATGTTGATGTAGAAGAGACATGAAGAAGAGGGGACACATGTTGATGTAGAAGAGACATGAAGAAGAGGGGACACATGTTGATGTAGAAGAGACATGAAGAAGAGGGGACACATGTTGATGTAGAAGAGACATGAAGAAGAGGGGACACATGTTGATGAAGAAGAGACATGAAGAAGAGGGGACACATGTTGATGTAGAAGAGACATGAAGAAGAGGGGACACATGTTGATGAAGAAGAGACATGGAGAAGAGGGGACACATGTTGATGTAGAAGAGACATGAAGAAGAGGGGACACATGTTGATGAAGAAGAGACATGGAGAAGAGGGGACACATGTTGATGTAGAAGAGACATGAAGAAGAGGGACACATGTTGATGTAGAAGAGACATGGAGAAGAGGGGACACATGTTGATGTAGAAGAGAGATGAAGAAGAGGGGACACATGTTGATGTAGAAGAGAGATGAAGAAGAGGGGACACATGTTGATGTAGAAGAGACATGAAGAAGAGGGGACACATGTTGATGTAGAAGAGACATGAAGAAGAGGGGACACATGTTGATGTAGAAGAGACATGAAGAAGAGGGGACACATGTTGATGAAGAAGAGACATGGAGAAGAGGGGACACATGTTGATGAAGAAGAGACATGAAGAAGAGGGGACACATGTTGATGAAGAAGAGACATGGAGAAGAGGGGACACATGTTGATGTAGAAGAGACATGGAGAAGAGGGGACACATGTTGATGTAGAAGAGACATGAAGAAGAGGGGACACATGTTGATGAAGAAGAGACATGGAGAAGAGGGGACACATGTTGATGTAGAAGAGACATGGAGAAGAGGGGACACATGTTGATGTAGAAGAGACATGGAGAAGAGGGGACACATGTTGATGTAGAAGAGACATGAAGAAGAGGGGACACATGTTGATGTAGAAGAGACATGGAGAAGAGGGGACACATGTTGATGTAGAAGAGACATGAAGAAGAGGGGACACATGTTGATGTAGAAGAGACATGGAGAAGAGGGGACACATGTTGATGTAGAAGAGACATGAAGAAGAGGGGACACGTGTTGATGTATAAGAGACATGAAGAAGAGGGGACACGTGTGATGTAGAAGAGACATGTGTCCCCTCTGTGGAAAGAGAGAGTCTCTTTCCACAGGGGGACACGTGTTGATAGAAGATGTTCTCATGCTTCTATTCCTGCGTGTTGCCTTCAGGCTCTCTGTGTTGCCTTCAGGCTCTCTGTGTTGCCTTCAGGCTCTCTGTGTTTTCCACGCTGGAACAGAAAGTCAGATTTGAGATATTCTTCTGCAGAAATACCTCCAGATATGAATAACTCACCGTGTCATCTCTCTTTGCAGCGCGGGCTGTTGGCGAGGCGAGTCAGCAGACGGGCACATCGTTTATAATCTGGAAAATAAACATCATTTTTGTTAACGAGAGAGGAGCAAACGTCACGTGACCTGCAGACACCCTGATCCAGGACACCATCATGTGAACTTCCACGTCAGCAAGATCCACGTTACAAATACAACAATTCATAATACAAATTCTCTATTTCATTACAAATTATTCCATAGAAATAAACTTATATTAATACAGGCTTTTTATGTCAAAAGAAATAAAGGAAATAAATAACAAAATGTTTTTAATGTGGCCTCTGCTTTTAACCCATCCTAGGGCCAGGAGTCTAGAACCAGGAGTCTAGAACCAGGAGTCTAGTACCAGGAGTCTAGGGCCAGGAGTCTAGTACAAGGAGTCTAGGACCAGGAGTCTAGAACCAGGAGTCTAGTACAAGGAGTCTAGGACCAGGAGTCTAGAACCAGGAGTCTAGAACCAGGAGTCTAGTACAAGGAGTCTAGGACCAGGAGTCTAGTACCAGGAGTCTAGTACCAGGAGTCTAGTACCAGGAGTCTAGAACCAGGAGTCTAGTACCAGGAGTCTAGGACCAGGAGTCTAGTACCAGGAGTCTAGTACCAGGAGACTAGTGCCAGGAGTCTAGTACCAGGAGTCTAGGACCAGGAGTCTAGTACCAGGAGTCTAGCACCAGGAGTCTAGTACCAGGAGTCTATGACCAGGAGTCTATGACCAGGAGTCTAGTACCAGGAGTCTAGCACCAGGAGTCTAGCACCAGGAGTCTAGCACAGGAGTCTAGTACCAGGAGTCTAGTGCCAGGAGTCTAGCACATGGAGTCTAGGACCAGGAGTCTAGGACCAGGAGTCTAGTACCAGGAGTCTAGTGCCAGGAGTCTAGCACCAGGAGTCTAGTACCAGGAGTCTATGACCAGGAGTCTAGTACCAGGAGTCTATGACCAGGAGTCTAGGACCAGGAGTCTATGACCAGGAGTCTAGGACCAGGAGTCTAGTACCAGGAGTCTATGACCAGGAGTCTAGCACCAGGAGTCTAGCACCAGGAGTCTATGACCAGGAGTCTAGGACCAGGAGTCTAGTACCAGGAGTCTATGACCAGGAGTCTAGCACCAGGAGTCTAGCACCAGGAGTCTAGTACCAGGAGCAGTGGGCAGCTATTGTACAGCGCCCGGGGAGCAATGGGAGTGAGGGGGGAAGGGGGGTGTCCGGTGCCTTGCTCAAGGGCACCACGGCAGGGCAGGAGGTGAACTGGGACCTCTCCAAGTAGCAGTCCACACTCCATATTTAGGTCCGGTCGGGGACTTAAATTATTAAGTAAATATATGATTAAATGTTCCTGAAATCATATTAAAAAATACACGTTGGCATTTATTTTCTGATAATCTTTTAATTTAGATTTTTTAGATTTAAAGAAAATGAAAAAATAATTTTAAACAAAATAACAAAAATTAATATCTTCCATACATACAGCTCCCTTCAATGTGGAGCTGCTGCAGGAGTGTGTTAGAGATCAAAGACAGGACGAGACTTGTTACACACACACACACACACACACACACACACACACACACACACACACACACACACACACACACACACACACACACACCACACCACACACACACACACACACACACACACACACACACACACACACACACACACACACACACACACACACACACACACACACACACACACACACACACACACACACACACACCACACACACACACACACACACACACACACACACACACACTTTGTCCACATGTACTCTTACTCGCTCCAAGATAAACTGAATGCATGATTTGAAATCACAAGAACTGCTGTTGTGACACGATCAGACTGATAACAGAGTGTGTGTGTGTGTGTGTGTGTTTGTGTGTGTGTGTGTGTGTGTGTGTGTGTGTGTGTGTGTGTGTGCTCACAGGCAGGTATCGTGCAGTCTCTGGTGTTGTGGTACAGTCGGTGGAAATGTTTTCTGCACTTTGGGTTGAAGTGAAGCGGACCTGCGGAGGAAACACACCTTCAGAAACGCTGCGCTCTGATTGGACGGAACGCTGATCTCATTAAGCATCTCGTTAAAGACACAGAACACAATTACAGCAAAGCAAGCAAAGCACATGGACAGCAGGAATCTGTCTTTAAATAAACGTTATCGAGATGTGGAGACCCAAACGGAGGATAAAGTCTTCTTTGTGACTGCAGGTGCCTCGCTACGGAGGCTCAGAGGGGACAAACACCAATGTGGAACTCATAGGGAGTAATAAGAAGGATTAAATCAATAATGAATACATTTTAAAATGTAAAGAAAAATCCATATTTTTATTAAATGATGTATATTTTGATATTTATTTAAAATAGATTTAAATATAATTACAATTTATTTTATATTTTAAATATATTATTATGTATTTAATTTTACGCTATATTAATTCAATAAAAAATCAATAAAGAATAAATTATAATAAGATATAAATAAATTATAAATTGATTAAAAAAAAGTAATTAAAGTATATAAATTAATGTTTATCTAAAATAAATATATATTTTAAGATTTTATTTTAATTCCCTCCAGGTTTTATGTGTGTGTGTGTGTGTGTGTGTGTGTGTGTGTGTGTGTGTGTGTGTGTGTGTGTGTGTGTGTGTGTGTGTGTGGTGTGTGTGTGTGTGTGTGTGTGTGTGTGTGTGTGTGTGTGTGTGTGTGTGTAAAGCTCTCACCTGTCAGGTGTTTGAGGAACCTCTCCTTCTGCCGAGGGTCTCTGGGTTTCCCTCTGGAAGAAAAACAAATGTAACCAATATATATTTATATACACTAAATAATTAAATATACTTTAAAGAATGATTTGCTGATTTTTGAACATATTATCTTCCACTAAGCTGCACCCAACTGGCCTTTAAAGCTAAATGGAGTCACATAAATACATCTATTTGAATCTGCTCCGGTTTCTTTGATGCTTTCTTCAAACGTTCCGTCAACGAGCCGGAGAATAATATTTATTCCTGATGTTGACATCTGTGCGCTCTAATGGAGCTCACTGGAGAGGGCCTGAAGTGAGCTGTGGAGCCCTGCGCTCCTATTGGCTAGCGCTCCAACACATTGTACGTGATAGGCTAAGGGGCGGGACATCTCTAAGTGGTTGACCAATCACAACAGAGCCGGCCAGCTAACCAATCAGAGCAGCTCTGGTTTCAGACGGAGGGTGAAAAGAGGTGCTGCAGCCCAGGCAGAAACATAAAGAGCTTTCTGAACATGTTTGTTATTTCAAATGAATTGTTATTAATGATATTATATAAGTATTACAGGTGGTACTGACCCGGTCCCTGGGGGCTCCTCGCCCGGCTGAGCGCCCCCCCGTCCTCCGCCCGGGTCCTGGACCCCCTGCCGAGCTGCAGGGCGCTGCGTCCATCAGACTCCCCCTGGAACCCCTGCTGGGCCCCTGGGACCCCCAGCCGGGCTCCATGGAACCCCTGCTGTGCCCCCTGGACCCCCTGCTGGGCCTCAGACCCCCGAAGGAACCGGGCCGCGGAGCAGCGACCAGCGACCAAGAGGAGCGGGAGCCACGACAGGAGAAGGAGGCGCATCGCTGCACCTGAGGAGAACAGCTGTTATGTATTTGTTATGGCATGATGGGACTCCATACACAGACGTGACTAATTGGTTAATTGACTTCCTGAGCTCTAAAGCCACATCCCTTCTGCTCGCAGCTCCAGGCGAGTTCTCTACTTTTAGTGATGATATAATACTGTGAACAACATGTTTATTTGATGTTTAAATGTTCAAGTCTTTGATCAGAAACTCCTCAGAAAAGAGAAACTTTAAACAGATGAATCTTTCCCAGAGATGCTTTAAGTGTTTTATAAAAGTTAGAGGATGAGATTTCAAACTAATAAACTTAAATAAATGTGAAGCACTTCCAAAGCTCAAAGCAGATTTCCTGAAAGTTGATGAAAGTGAAGAAACCGTCACTTTAAGAGGCGGCTCTTTGAGTGTGTGTTTATCTTCCTCATGTTCTTTCACTTTAGTGTAAACAGAGACACTTCGATCCACTTTCAGGGCTTTATTTCCCTAACTCTGATTCCTGCTAAACTCTCACTGATCATTACATAATGCCTCCTTTGTGTATTAAAACACAAGCTGTGAGAAAACTTGCAATATAAAAAAGATCAGTCTCAGTGTCAGTAAGGAGCTCTGGAAGTTTCGTGGAGATTAATAAAAGTTAAAGTTTTCACCTGCTCTCACCTGTGCGCTTCTCCAGCGGCTCGCTGCGCCTCTCCTCCCCGGGCAGAGCGCACTGTTCCCGGCTTCTCGCTCCCCGCTCCCCGCTGAACTTCCGGATCTCGGAGGTGTCTATCTGTATTTCCTCTGCACGTTTAGGAGCTGTTATCCCGGGTTAAGGAGCTGTTATCCCGGGTTAAGGAGCTGTTATCCTGGGTTACTGTCGCTCCGAGCTGCGGGGTCCGGGCGCATCTTCCTCATCTTCAGAGCCGCCTCCTCATCCTCCTGCAGCAGCTGCCACCGCGTGCATGCTGTCGCGCGGGTTAAAGTCCAATTACAGGAAGTGCACGAGGAGGAGGAGGGAGGAGGTGCGCGCGTGCACGTGCAAGATGACTTTTAACGTGCACGCGTACCAAAGGAGGCGCAGCACCCCCTCCCAGTGGAAATATTAATAACACATTATTTTGAATGGTTTTTATAAATGTGGGAAAATATATACAAATAAAAATAAAGACAATAAATAAAAATAAATCAAATGTACATGTAGCAGTCTAAATAAATAAAATAATAATTATAAGCATTTTTATTTATTTTAATTTTATATTTCCAGATAAATTACTCTATTATAAAATAAAAATAAAACACTATAAATATAGGAATAAGACTATTTTTATAATTAAATAAAAACTCATGCAAAATAAATTATAAAATAAAGGCAATTATATTTATATAATTATTTAATTACAACATTAAAATTCGTTTTTTAAAGAGAATTAACTCATTTAATTTTGGGTGTTTTAGGCCACTTTTACACGGAGACGAAAACAAAAACGAACTGAATTCGATATCAAAAAAGTCTTCCGTCTACACGAGCCCGCTCGACCCGCTGGAGACGCTGCAGTACATATGCCGGGCCTGTAAGTGGTGCTGTACTTCTGCCACAAAATACACCAAAAGCAGCGAAGAAGACCCCCGAGCATGGTTGCCATGGTTGCCTGGTTGCCCTTCTGGTTATTCTCCGCGGTGGATTTAGCAACATGTAGTTCATGTAGTTCTCCAGGTCCACTTGTTGCTGATGGTTGTGGTCGAGGAGCTGTAGATGTTGCACTAACATCTGTAGCATGGTCAGCAGCTACGGACCAGGCACACACACACACACACACACACACACACACACACACCACACACACACACACACACACACACACACACACACACACACACACACACACACACACCACACACCACACACACACACACCCACACACCACACACACACACACACACACAACACACACCACACACACCACACACACACACACACACACACACACACACACACACACACACACACACACACACACACACACATCAGAGTGGGCTTGAGCCCCTGCCCTTTTTATGGGGTGCTTTTTTTTTCTTTCTTTTTATAAATGAATATATATCTACTGCTGTTTCCCTTTCCAACAATATATTGATTGAAGACAAAATAAAAATATCAGGTCGGGAGATGAGACTGTGAAGTTCCGATGCTCTCCCTCCCTCCCTCCCTCCCTCCACGTCTCATGCACAGCGGTGCGGACATCGGCAGTCACTTGACAGACAGGTAGCAGCTCCTCCCACTTGACAGACAGGTAGCAGCTCCTCCCACTTTACTGTCCCTTGTTATGCCGGTTTGTCTTGGCTTGTCTGAAGCTGAGTGGTGATGAACAAATGACTAAACTGCCAGTGCCTCGAGTTTACAGCTAATTAGCCACAAGACCAAAACAAATATAGTTAGCTAAGGTAGGCTACTAGCTAATGGATAAGTTAGCTCAAGGTTTAGCTAAGGCCATTTATCATGGGCATACAGGCTGATGTACTAAACTTAAGGGGAGACACTTAAAGTGAACACAGTCAAATGTGTATCTAATGACGTCATCCCGATCGCCACATTGATATGCAAAGTAGGCGTTAACTAGGCCTGATTACAATGTGCTAGTTTGCATTCAGTCACCGAGGCATGGCAGGTGGAAAGGATCAAACTAAAACACATCACCTCACAGCTTCCCCAGAGAGTTGCTGACGTCAGGTCAGTATTTCCCCTGAAATGTAATGTTTAAATGCAGATAGCTTTAAATCTATAGATGATTTCAGACAAAACGATCTTTGTGCCTGAAATGTCCTCAAACAGGAACTTCATCATTTTGATTGTTGGCTGCTCCTTTAAGAACTATTCATTGTACTCGTGTGTTGTCTGCTCCTGTGCGTAGTGAATACTAAAGAAGACCATTGTCTCTGTGTCAGCTGATTCTTCTGTAGAATTCTGCTGAGTATTAAACACTACGTGAGTGTGAGGGTATTCAAAGAAATTGGTCGGTAAGTCAGAGATGTGCAACTATATTTCACTTTTTGTTTTACATTTCTTTTAATAAATTATTATGGGAAGTGCCCTTTTTCTCACTTGAGCTCCCGCCCCCAAATATCTGTGCACGTCCCTGCTACTGACCATGCTACAGGAGAGGTGGGGAGAGGCGGGGCTATGGCGTCATCGTTATCAGGAGATGATCGTATAGGACGTACACACTGAGCCGTTAGGCCCCCCTGAGCATTTCGTCCGCAGATCTATCCACCTTGAGCCGTTATCGTTTGAGGGCTCCGTTTCCGCGGTTCCGTTACGGCCTCGTGTGAACGATACGATAGAGAACCGTAGCGGATAACACCCGTTTCGTCTCCGTGTAAACGTGGCCTTAGTCAATGCATCCCATGTTTCCTTTGCCCAGAGGCCTGTACGACGAAGCCGGTTCAACATAACCTGGATATGTTTGAGTTAGCCGGTTGGCCTAATCCAAAACATACGCGCTCTCGCTAAGCGGTCCTACGACGCGGGTTATCAAGTGGATCGATCAAGCCAGCCGTGTTCTATCTAGTTAGGAGCGCGTTCACATGAGAGGGGTGGTATTTGGAGCATTCGACCAATCACAAACATGGAGAAGCGCACTGACAGCACAGCGTCATACTTCCTGAATGAAAAGTCAACTATAATCTTAGACAAATATGAAAAAGTTAAACTTTAAACATCCATGACTTAAACACTTGATCCAGGATCAAAGCCACATAGCTGCACCTGCAGGTGAATACAGCTGGTAACAGAACAAGTGTTTGAATGCGTCCATTAACAGGTTTATGATATCACTGCCCCGTCTAAGACACGATCTGACTTTCATTACATTTGACTCGAGTGTTTCCTCAACTTAATGTGTTGCTTAAAATAATCCTTCTGCATACAGTATGTGACACTGTGAGTGTTGCACGGCCAGATCCGGCTCAGCTGACTCAGATAAGGAGATATATGATACATTATGATGTGATGTGAATGATAATGGGACACATCGACGTCTGCACTCACAGTGGACTGTACGTCATGTTACTTTGATCCGGTTACTTGTGTTGTGGCAGATATTTCAGTAAGCTTTCTTAACGCTAATGTTATAATAGTCAGATTGCTCTGAAGATGGGAGGTGATATTCTATTCATGTTCACGTTCACACAGTCGGTGATTTTTGCCGGCCGTCTTTCCTGCATCGGCAGTTTCTCTGTATTTCCTTTCTCCTGTAATATGACTTGATCGCTTTAAACTCCGCACACTGAGCTCTGATTGGTCAGCAGGCGGTGCTTTCACTGAGTTGATCTCTTAGCCTGCAACCTAACCTGCTCCGGACCAGGCTAGCCGCTCAGCATCAGTTACCATGGAGATCTAGCCCGCTAAGAAGAGAACCAGCGTCGTAGGACCGGAGACCCAGAGTTTTCCCTGAAGCTCGCTAAGAGAAACTCCGGCTTCGTAGTACAGGGCCTCTGATCTGCCCTTCTAACCTGAGAGCTGAACCACGTGACCTGCAGAGAACTGAGAGGTTTCAGCGGCGCGCCCTTATTTGTTCTCCAGATAGAAAGTCCTATGAGAGATGATGATGAGGGTATTACCTGAGTTTACCTGAGTTTACCTGTGTTTGTTCAGGTTTCTGAGGAATGCTGTTTATTCTGCTCACTTTCCCACACCACTGCCCCCCCCCCTTACTACTGCCCCCCCCCTTACCACTGCAGCGGGACCTGGACCCCCGCCAGAGAAAAACACAAAACGACCTAAAACTATTGAATATGGGGTCTCAAAAAATAAATAAAAATTATATAAATATGTATTCATGTGTTTATGTATTTGTGCAATTTCTTCACTCTAATTAATCACAAGTAACAAATATATATTTAATTAATTATAATCAAAAAAGGGATAAATAATTAAAAGTAAAAAGAATAAATATTAAAGTAATAAAATGGCAAAATAAATGTTGAATTAAAAAGACATCTAATAAAAATAAATGTATCAGGAATTCAAACAATTATAATAAAAACAAATGATGTATTAAATAAATAATAACGATTTATTATTGTCTGTATGTGTCTTTAATTCCCACATCCTTTCCGTCTGCTTCAGAAAGATGACTGTAGGAGCCGTAATAGTTTACTGATCATTTGTTAAACAGGATTAGAGTCTGACAGCTTCTCCTCGAGGCGTTCAGGGTCCCATCTGAAAACAGGATTAGAGTCTGACAGCTTCTCCTCGAGGCGTTCAGGGTCCCATCTGAAAACAGGATTAGAGTCTGACAGCTTCTCCTCGAGGCGTTCAGGGTCCCATCTGAAAACAGGATTAGAGTCTGACAGCTTCTCCTCGAGGCGTTCAGGGTCCCATCTGAAAACAGGATTAGAGTCCGACAGCTTCTCCTCGAGGCGTTCAGGGTCCCATCTGAAAACAGGATTAGAGTCTGACAGCTTCTCCTCGAGGCGTTCAGGGTCCCATCTGAAAACAGGATTAGAGTCTGACAGCTTCTCCTCGAGGCGTTCAGGGTCCCATCTGAAAACAGGATTAGAGTCCGACAGCTTCTCCTCGAGGCGTTCAGGGTCCCATCTGAAAACAGGATTAGAGTCTGACAGCTTCTCCTCGAGGCGTTCAGGGACCCATCTGAAAACGGATTAGAGTCTGACAGCTTCTCCTCGAGGCATTCAGGGTCCCATCTGAAAACGGGATTAGAGTCTGACAGCTTCTCCTCGAGGCGTTCAGGGTCCCATCTGAAAACAGGATTAGAGTCTGACAGCTTCTCCTCGAGGCGTTCAGGGACCCATCTGAAAACGGATTAGAGTCTGACAGCTTCTCCTCGAGGCGTTCAGGGTCCCATCTGAAAACAGGATTAGAGTCCGACAGCTTCTCCTCGAGGCGTTCAGGGTCCCATCTGAAAACGGATTAGAGTCTGACAGCTTCTCCTCGAGGCGTTCAGGGACCCATCTGAAAACGGATTAGAGTCTGACAGCTTCTCCTCGAGGCGTTCAGGGACCCATCTGAAAACGGGATTAGAGTCTGACAGCTTCTCCTCGAGGCATTCAGGGTCCCATCTGAAAACAGGATTAGAGTCTGACAGCTTCTCCTCGAGGCGTTCAGGGTCCCATCTGAAAACAGGATTAGAGTCTGACAGCTTCTCCTCGAGGCGTTCAGGGTCCCATCTGAAAACAGGATTAGAGTCTGACAGCTTCTCCTCGAGGCGTTCAGGGTCCCATCTGAAAACGGGATTAGAGTCTGACAGCTTCTCCTCGAGGCGTTCAGGGTCCCATCTGAAAACGGGATTAGAGTCTGACAGCTTTTCCTCGAGGCGTTCAGGGTCCCATCTGAAAACAGGATTAGAGTCTGACAGCTTCTCCTCGAGGCGTTCAGGGTCCCATCTGAAAACGGGATTAGAGTCTGACAGCTTCTCCTCGAGGCGTTCAGGGTCCCATCTGAAAACGGGATTAGAGTCTGACAGCTTCTCCTCGAGGCGTTCAGGGTCCCATCTGAAAACGGGATTAGAGTCTGACAGTTTTTCCTCGAGGCGTTCAGGGTCCCATCTGAAAACGGGATTAGAGTCTGACAGTTTCTCCTCGAGGCGTTCAGGGTCTCATCTGAAAACAGGATTAGAGTCTGACAGTTTCTCCTCGAGGCGTTCAGGGTCCCATCTGAAAACGGGATTAAAACACTTTCTATAAAAACTCATAAACTGAGTCTGATGTGAAGGAGAGATTTAGGAGATAAAAGAAAAACAAATAAAGACGTTATCGTGACGAAAGAAACACACAACACACACACACACACACACACACAGAGCCAAGAACAACACCAGGTGTGTGTGCAGGTGTGACGTCCTTTAATGCATTCAGTTTCCTTTATTTACATGTAAATGTTTCTGATCCTCCGCACAGATACTCTCTATTATCTCTATCTCTGTCTCTGTCTGTCTCTGTCTGTCTATCTCTCTCTGTCTGTCTCTATCTCTATCTGTCTCTATCTGTCTGTCTCTATCTGTCTCTGTCTGTCTCTATCTCTATCTGTTTCTATCTCTGTCTGTCTCTATCTCTGTCTCTCTCTCTGTCTGTCTCTATCTGTCTCTGTCTGTCTCTATCTCTGTCTGTCTCTATCTGTCTCTGTCTGTCTCTATCTGTCTGTCTCTATCTCTGTCTGTCTCTCTCTCTGTCTCTATCTGTCTCTGTCTGTCTCTATCTCTGTCTGTCTGTCTGTCTCTATCTCTGTCTGTCTCTATCTGTCTCTATCTGTCTGTCTCTATCTCTGTCTGTCTGTCTCTCTCTGTCTCTCTCCTGTCTGTCTGTCTCTCTCTGTCTCTCTCTGTCTCTCTCTGTCTGTCTCTCTCTCTGTCTGTCTCTCTCTGTGTCTCTGTCTCTATCTGTCTGTCTCTCTCTCTGTCTGTCTCTGTCTGTCTCTCTCTGTCTGCTCTGTCTGTGTCTGTCTCTCTCTCTGTCTGTCTCTGTCTCTCTCTGTCTGTCTCTGTCTGTCTCTCTCTGTCTCTGTCTGTCTCTCTCTCTGTCTGTCTGTCTCTCTCTGTCTCTGTCTCTATCTGTCTGTCTCTGTCTGTCTCTCTCTGTCTCTCTCTCTGTCTCTCTCTGTCTGTCTCTGTCTGTCTCTCTCTGTCTCTGTCTGTCTCTCTCTCTGTCTCTGTCTCTCTCTCTCTCTCTCTGTCTCTGTCTCTGTCTCTACCGTTTCATCATAAAAACCCTCTCACAGGAAACTCCATGTAATAAATGATAAGTCCTTTTGTTTTACTATGAAAAAGTAAAAATGCAAATATTATAGGACACTTCAGCAGCTTTGAAGGTCCCCTATCATCCTCTTCTTCTTCATCAATATATCACAGGTCCCCTATCATCCTCTTCTTCTTCATCAATAAATCACAGGTCCCCTATCATCCTCTTCTTCTTCATCAATATCTCCCAGGTCCCCTATCCTCCTCTTCTTCTTCATCAATATATCACAGGTCCCTATCATCCTCTTCTTCTTCATCAATATATCACAGGTCCCCTATCATCCTCTTCTTCTTCATCAATATATCACAGGTCCCCTATCATCCTCTTCTTCTTCATCAATATCTCCCAGGTCCCCTCATCCTCTTCTTCTTCATCAATATACACAGGTCCCCTATCATCCTCTTCTTCTCATCAATATCTCACAGGTCTCAGATATATACAGAGCCTGTCTCTGATTGCTGAAACACCAAACAGATCATTGCAGCATTACCCATAATCCCCTCTGTTTCAGCCCTGTTTCCAAAGTGCTGATTCTCTGTCTGTTACTTCAGATGAAAATAAGGAGCCCTCCCCACGCCCCTCTGAGAGACATTTGGTTACAAAGAACTCAATGGTGCTCTAGGAGGAGATTCAGGTGATAAGGGGGGGGGGGGGTTACCTTGGTTGGTGATTGGCTAATGGTTACACAAGACAAAACATCGTGATGACATCAATGGCCAAAATCTGAGAGAGAGTCTCTTTCCACAGAGGGGACACATGTTGATGTAGAAGAGACATGAAGAAGAGGGGACATGTTGATGTAGAAGAGAGATGAAGAAGAGGGGACACATGTTGATGTAGAAGAAGACATGAAGAAGAGGGGACACATGTTGATGTAGAAGAGACATGAAGAAGAGGGGACACATGTTGATGTAGAAGAGACATGAAGAAGAGGGACACATGTTGATGTAGAGAGACATGAAGAAGAGGGGACACATGTTGATGAAGAAGAGACATGAAGAAGAGGGGACACATGTTGATGTAGAAGAGACATGAAGAAGAGGGGACACATGTTGATGTAGAAGAGACATGAAGAAGAGGGGACACATGTTGATGTAGAAGAGACATGAAGAAGAGGGGACACATGTTGATGTAGAAGAGACATGAAGAAGGGGACACATGTTGATGTAGAAGAGACATGAAGAAGAGGGGACACATGTTGATGAAGAAGAGACATGAAGAAGAGGGGACACATGTTGATGTAGAAGAGACATGAAGAAGAGGGGACACATGTTGATGAAGAAGAGGGACACATGTTGATGTAGAACAGAGATGAAGAAGAGGGACACATGTTGATGTAGAAGAGACATGTAGAAGAGGGGACACATGTTGATGAAGAAGAGACATGAAGAAGAGGGGACACATGTTGATGAAGAAGAGACATGAAGAAGAGGGGACACATGTTGATGAAGAAGAGACATGAAGAAGAGGGGACACATGTTGATGAAGAAGAGACATGAAGAAGAGGGGACACATGTTGATGAAGAAAGACATGAAGAAGAGGGGACACATGTTGATGAAGAAGAGACATGAAGAAGAGGGGACACATGTTGATGAAGAAGAGACATGACATATCTTAAAAATATTTAAATAAGTAGTAAAATGATACGAATATTTCCCGCTTCCCAACTCAGTAAATGTATTTTTTAGGACCTAAATACGTGGCTGTGATAAAGTGAGATGAAGTCATCACAGCCATGTCCTCTTCAGGCTTCCGTAGAGAGAATGTGCTTCATACATTCAGTGAAACGCTCCGAGAAAAGTCCTTTCAAACGTCCATAAAGACCTCATCGTCTGCCTCCTCTTCCTCCCTCTTCATCGCTCCCTCCTTCAAAGATGGCCGTCATGGGGGCGGCGAAGAGGCGAGAGCGAGCGGAGAAACGCCGGCTGGAGGAGCAGGGGGGGGTGAGGGAGCGAGGACGAGAGGAAGAGGAGGAGGAGGAGGAGGAGAGGAAGAGGAAGTGAGGAGAGGAAGAGGAAGAGGCGAGGAAGAGGTCCCGCCCCCAACCAAACCCAATCAGGGAGAAGTTCTGATCCAATGGCGGCGAGTTTAAACCGGACAGATCTGGGGTTCTGCAGGTTTGCTCTGATGCTCTGGCGCCCTCTGGTGGTCAGACACCGGAAGCACACGGAGACGCTCAACGGCAGAGACTCGAGAAGAAGAGTCGGAGCGACCGCCCTTTCTCAGCAGGAGAGCCTTAAAGCTATCGCTCCTCGACCACCGCTGACCCTTTAGGGAGGTAGGGGTGACCGGAGAGGAAGAGGAAGAAGAGGAGGAGGAAGAGGAGGAGAGTCGTCCATCATCTCCTGAATCCCGTCTCCCCAACATCTTCCTCTTAGACCTGAGACAGACAGAAAACAAACCCGTCACTTCCTGTTCTCTCCGTCCGAGCCTGTCTGCTGTGGATTGGTTAGCTGGCCGGCTCTGTTGTGATTGGTCAACTGCTTAAAGATGATTTTGCAGACCATGGGGGCTGGATGTGTGAGGAGACCAGGAAGATGGAGAACAGAGGGAGGGGGGCGCTTCAAACAAGAGGGAACAAAGGGACAGGAAGCTAACGTTTACAGGTAATAAAGATAGATATAGGAGTCCTAGAAGAGCCATACAAAAATAAGAAATCTGTCAAATGAGGTAAAATGTTCATGAGAAAAGGGACATTTACATTAAAAAAATAGTAACTAATCTTTTTTTATGATTTACCTTTAAACATAATGTTTTGTTTTTTTACATTTATTTAGTTTTTCTTTTACAGATTTATTATTTTTTACGGCACTTTTAAAATCTTCTAGAAAGGGACAGGTTCATATTTACCTAGCTAAACCGCGCTAACGCTAACTACCGCACATTTAGTCACCAGGTTTACCTGCTGGGCTTCACGCCGTGCCTTCCCAGAATGCACTGCTCCACAGAGGTGAAAGGAGAGATGAAGCAGACTCATGGTGGATGTGTTGGTACAGTAAAGGTGTGTGTGTGTGTGTGTTGTGTGTTGTGTGTGTGTGTTGTGTGTGTGTGTGTGTTTGTGTGTGTGTGTGTGTGTTTGTGTTGTGTGTTGTGTGTGTGTGTGTGCAGTGTGTGTGGGTGTGTTGTGTGTGTGTGTGCAGTGTGTGTGTGTGCAGTGTGTGTGTGTGTGCAGTGTGTGTGTTGCAGTGTGTCTGTGTGTGTGTGTGTGTGTGTGTGCAGTGTGTGTGTGTGCAGTGTGTTGCAGTGTGTGTGTGTGTGCATGTGTGTTGTGTGCAGTGTGTGTGTGTGTGTGTGTGCACGTGTGTGTGTGTGTGGTGCAGTGTGTGTGTGTGTGTGTGCTGTGTGTGTGCAGTGTGTGCAGTGTGTGGTGTGTGTGTGTGTGTGTGTGCTGTGTGTGTGTGTGGTGTGTGTGTGTGTGTGTGGTGTGTGCAGTGTGTGTGTGTGTGTCTGTGCTGTGTGTGTGTGTGTCTGTGCTGTGTGTGTGTGTGTGTGCAGTGTGTGTGTGTGTGTGTGTGTGTGTGCAGTGTGTGTGTGTGTGTGTGTGTGTGTGTGTGTGTCTGTGCTGTGTGTGCAGTGTGTGCAGTGTGTGCAGTGTGTGTGTGTGTGTGTGTGTGCTGTGTGTGTGTGTGTGTGTGTGCAGTGTGTGTGTGTGTGTGTGTGTGTGTGTGTGCTGTGTGTGTGCAGTGTGTGTGTGTGTGTGTGTGTGTGTGTGTGTGTCTGTGCTGTGTGTGTGCAGTGTGTGTGTGTGTGTGTGTGTGCAGTGTGTGTGTGTGTGTGTTGTGTGTGTGCGTGTGTCTGTGCTGTGTGTGCTGTGTGTGTGCAGTGTGTGCAGTGTGTGTGTGTGTGTGTGTGTGCTGTGTGTGTGTGTGTGCAGTGTGTGTGTGTGTGTGTGTGTGTGTGTGTGTGCGGTGTTGTGCGTGTGTGCTGGTGTGTGTGTGTGTGTGTGCGTGTGTCTGTGCTGTGGTGTGTGTGTGTGCAGTGTGTGCAGTGTGTGTGTGTGTGTGTGTGTTGTGTGTGTGTGTGGTGTTGTGTGTGCAGTGTGTGTGTGTGTGTGTGTGTGTGTGTGTGTGTGTTGTGTGTGTGTGTGTGTGCTACCTGTGGATGACGGTGAACAGATCCTCGGTGGTTCGCGGTCGATCGGAGACGAACATCTGATCCGCAGAAACACTGACGAACACGTCGCCTGGACGGAGAACGAGAAGTATTTATTTACGTTTCAAATGTTTTACTGAGAAGAAAGAAAAGAAAGAGAGAGAAAGAGCGAGCAGGAGTTCAGGCTCCTCCGGGGGAAGTCACGCTTCCCTTTTTCAACATAGAAGACAAACAGAACAGCCAACAAGCAATATAAAGACAAGGCATGACAGGAATCCCACACTTTATGCCACACAGTCAGAAAGTGGGAAAGAACGTAGAATACTAATCAATAAACTCAAAGTGAGAAGTATTTATTTACTGTTTACACGATTAAGGTCATTGCAGTTTGTAAATCAATAAAACATGGAGCTTACCGTCTTCATGTTTTCCGGTCGTCGTCCTGCCTTCGTCGCTCCTCTCCTTCTCCTCTTCCTCTATCAGGAGATCAGGAAGTGAAGGCGCCCCAGGCAGGCTCTCATTGGACAGCGCACTGCTGAGGGAGCAGCTGCTCGGACCAATCAGAGCGCAGGGAATCTCTGTCGTCATCCTCACTCTTGTTTGCATCGTTCTTCCTTTCACCACATCCCGCTCGTCGTCAGATGAAGATGAAGACGATGAGAGTGAGGAAGAGGAAGAGTAGGAGCGCCTCGTAGTCGAAATCGTTCATCAGCAGCTGTCGGCCCACCCTCCTCTTCCTCCTCTTCCTCGATTTGTCCTTTTTCCTGGTGGTTGTTGGCATCATTATCATCATCGTGGTCGTCTTCATCCCTCTCTCTTCCTCCTCTTCCTCTTCAGCCATCGATGACGTCATCATGATCCTCTGAGGTGTTTTGTCCTCATCTTCATGAAGTCTCGTGTTGATGATCCAGGGGCCTGAGGCACCGTTTTGGGAGGAAGTCGCTCCGTTTGCCCCAGAGTCCCCCAAGGTACTACAAGAACCAAGGTATGAGGTTCCCCATGTTCCTGAGGTACTGAGGTTCCTAGAGATGCCCATGGTCCCTACGTTGCTAAAGGTCTCTGAAGTTCCACAAGTTCCTAAGGTATCTTGGTTCTCCAAGGTGCTTATGGTCCCCAGGGTGCTACAAGTCTCCGAGGGGCCCCTTGATTCTGAGGTACCACAGTTGGCCATATAACTCATGCTTGCATTGATAGTGTTTGGAGCCCCTTTAATACCAGAATACTCTGCAGTGCCAATGACCCCTGAAAGACCACAGGTCCTAGAGATGCCCATGGCCCCTAAGTTGTTAAAGGATCCTAAGGTATCCCGGTTCTCCGAGGTGCTTATGGACCCTAAGGAGCTACACATGTCCGAGTTGCCCCATGATTCTGAGTTAACATAGTTCGCCAAAGAACCCCTGTAACCATTGATGGGTTTGGAGCCCCTTTGATATCACTGTACTCTGCAATACCCTTAACCCCTGAGGGGCCACAGTACCCATTTATGCCAATGGTCCCTAGGTTGATAGAGGTCTCCATGGTACCTGTTGTTCCTGACATACCACAGTTTTCCAAAGTACTCGTGGTCGCATTGATAATGTTAAGAACCCTTTTGGGACTCCGGTTCGCGGAAATACCCATGACTCCAGAGGGTCCCAAGTTCCCAGTTAAGCCATTTGTTCCTAGGTTGCTTCTTGTCTCCATGGTGCTATTGAAAGTATTTCTAGTATCTGTGGTGTCTGGGGTACCATGGTTCCCCAAGGTGCTCACAGTGCCACAGGTCTCTGAAATGATTCTTGATCCTAAGGCACCACAGTGGCTATAGATGCCCTTGTTCCCTCGTGTGCTACTGGTCTCTGAGGTTCCCCATGCTCCTGGGGTACCACAATCTTCCAAGGTACCCATGTTGCCGTTTAAAGTGTTTCTAGCCCTTGAGTTATCCACGATCTCTGAGTTGACAATAGTATCTGAGGTACTACAGCTCCCCAAAGTAGTTTTAGTCGCCCCTTTGATACTCTGAGTCTCGGAGAGTCCCATGATCCCTGAGGCATCACAGTGTCCGTATATTCTACTGGTCTGCAAGGTTCCCCATGTTCCTGAGGTACCACAATTCTCCAATGTACCCATGTTGCCGTTTAAAGTGTTTCTAGCCCTTGTGGTTTCCACAATCCTTGAGGCACCCATGGTCTGTGAAATACCAACGACCTCCTGGGGGGCACAGTTCCCTTTGGACGACTCCCCTTGAGTTCCAAATGTAATGAGTTGTTTGATTCTTTCGGGGGAAAGATCTGGCTTCTTGTGCACAATCGGTGGTTTCTGCCTTTGGGGGGAGCTGGAAGGGGTCACTGATTTGTCAGGACTTGTGGTTCTTTCAGTAGTTTGTGCCAAGTGCTTTGGTGAAGGCGAACTGCTGTTGGGAGGACTGGGCACAGGTGTGGAATCAGGGGGAAGCTGGGATTGCCTCTTTAACCCAACTTGTCTTCTTCTTGCCTCCGGGGACGCCATGAGACCCAGGACGCCAAGATCCGGTTTCTTTGGGACGGTCGGCTTCTTCGGGGAGGGGGTTCTTCTGGGTAGCTTCATTACAGACTATATTATTCTGTGATAAATCACTAAAGGATGTTGGAACTCCATCAGCTGCACCATTCCACATTTCTGAATCATTCCTATTGCTTGTCTCTATGCCATCTTTGCTTGTTCTACGTTCTCCTTGTTTTGCTCCAGAGAGGGTCCAGTATGAAGAATCAGTGTTTCCTTGTTGTGCAGTTAGCATAGCGTCTGCTAACATTGTATCCGTGACTTGTTGTTTTTGTTGGACAGTTATTTTAGTGTGGTCTTCGTCAGTTCCGTCAGACATTTTGACCCAGGGACTATCAGGTGTGAAGACTTGAGTGTTTGCCAGAGTTGCATACATCTCTGAATGCTCCTTCTCTAGTTCAGTGTACTGGATATCTTGGGGTTTAGGCTCAGAGCTTCTCTGGTTAGCAACAGTGTTTTTTGGGCTCTGAAGATTAGCATTAGAAGACGTATCGTTGGGTTTCCTTATGTCACTTTCTGTTGGGTTGTAGTCATCATGTTCAGCCTGCGTTACGTAAGCATTGGCTGAGCAATCAAGGTTAGCATTTCCAAATAAATCACTAATGATGTTAGCTTCATTGCTATCAAGATCACAGACAGCTTTTTGTGTCCCAGTTCCAACTAGTTTAGCATCAGCATTAGCCGACACAGCACTGCCTAGATTGGCTTCTTTACTAGGTAGCTCGTGTTTAGCATTAGCAGAATCAGCTAGCATGATGCTAGTTAGCAGGCATTCCTGTCTCTTGACGTGCCGAAGCTTGATGCCCTGCAGAGCTTGTGCAGTGACGAGAGGGGGAGGTTTGGAGACTTGCGGAGTACTGGTGGGGGGAGGGGGGAGGTAGATGGGGGAGGAAGAGGCGGAGGAGGAGGAGGGGGAGGTGGAGGAGGAAGGTCACAATCGCAAGAGTTCTGAAGGGGGAGGAAGAGGAGGGGAATCTGGAGGGAAGCTGAAGCTTTGTTTGGCAAAGTAGGAATAGGAGGTGGAGGCGGTCGGGAGGAAGGGGGAGGAGGGGGGAGGGATGAAGGTGGGAGAGGAGGTGGAGGAGGAGGAGAGGAGGAGGCGGGGGAGGAAGAGATGAAGGTGGGGAGGAAGAGCAGCAAAGAGGTTGGTAAAGGATGGAGCAGGAAGTCGAGGAGATACAAAAGTTGGCGAGTAAAAGACGGGAGGCAAAGGAGAGGGCATTGTGGAGAGGAGGTGGGGAGGAGGGGGAGGAAGCTTAGCTGAGGAGTCCAAGAGGGTGCAAGAGGAGAGGGAGGAGGTAGAGGAAAAGGGGAGGAGATGAGGGACGACTTCCTCTCTGGCACAGGTGGCTTCGCCTTCCCTTCAACCTTGGAGGTGGTCCTTGGTATGGGGGAGGGGGGTGAGTTGGGGGGGGAGGAGAAGGCTGAGAGGGGGAGAGAGGGGGGGAAGGGGAGAGGGGGAGGAAACAGGAGTGCCGGGCGTCGGGGTGTTAGACTGGCTGGAGTATCCGCTGGAGGGGGAGGCGAGACGTTGAATCCCGAGAGAGGCATTCGGCTGGGGGTTGAGGTTAAACCCTCTCCTCTGATCCAGGGGGGAGGAGGGGAGAATGGGGAGGCATATAGGCGGTACCTCCTCAGAGGGGGAGGTTAAGGGTTCAAAAGTAGTGACGGTCCCACAGTTAAACCCACTCTGGCGCCGCTTGCTGCTCCGGGCACCCAGGGTCTTGGACGGCCTTCGAGGAGGAGGAGATGGGGGAGGAGATGGGGGAGGAAATGGGGGAGGAGATGGAGTTTTTCTGGAGCGCGGTGGTTTCATCCGAGCTTGCCTTTGCTGCCTCAGGGAGTCGGAGCGTAGCGGGGGGGGAGGAGGACGCTTGGACTTCCGGAGGGAGATACTGCGGGCGATGGAGCGACCGGAGGACCATGGGGGGTCGCCGCTCCAACTGTCCCCAGAAACGGAGCTCATCTCCTGGGTAAAGCCACTCTGGATGCTGGAGCTCGGGGACAAGTAGCTGATCTGAGAATCTGTGATGGAGGAGGCGACTCTCTCTGAGGTGTTGTCAGAAGGGGTGGAGCGACCGGAGGAAAGCAGAGGGTCACCGCTCCAACCTTCCCCAGAAACAGACCTCATCCCCTGGCCGATGCCGCTCCAGTCCGTCCCCCTGCTCTGGATGCTGGAGCTCTGGGAGAGGGCCTGGTAGCTGATCTGAGACTCAGCGATGGAGGAAGAGGAGCGATAGTGGGAGGAGGAGGAAGGGGAACTGGGAGACTCGTTAAGGGTAGTGTCGCTGGGTAAGACCACTCGGAGGGATACTGGGGAGACTCTGGCTGCGGGGGCGTTGGGGAATCCTTCAAGCTCCTGGGAGTGGAGAAGAAAACAGGAAGCAGTATAAGGAACCTCTTTTTTCTGGTAACACGAGTATCTGTACTACTTGAGTAAAGGATGTGTGTACTTTTGCCATCTCTGATAAAAACAAATGTTGAGTCTGTTTCTCCTAGACTGACCTGGCAACAAGACGAGGAGGCGCTGATGGTCCTGCAGGAGGCGCTGATGGTCCTGCAGGAGGCGCTTGTTCCACTGGCCTCAGAGTTCAAGGCGGAGGTGGTTTCCTGACGGGGAGGCTGAAAACCTCTGAGGTGGGGGAGGAGGTGAGGGAGGCCATGAGGCTGGACATCCCCCTTCCTCTCGGGGCTCTAATCCTCCTCGATGGGCACTTCACCTCCTCACCTGAGTGCCTTGGTGGTTCACAGGAGGCGGGTCGACCCACGGTGGAGTACTGACCCGGCAGGACCGCTGAGAGTCTGCAAACAGAGTGAGGTTTAGGATAACGAACGAGAAGTAATAACAGAAGAGTTTTTCGTATTTTGTTGTTGTTGTTGTTGGTTTTACCGAGTGTCCTGGCGTCCTCTGGGATCCCGGTGACGGTCGATCGGGCGGCTCAGGAGCCGGTTCAATAACGAGTCGGTGCTTGGAGCAACTTTACGGAAGCTGGCCTGACGATCAAAACTCTCTCCTGAAGAGCAACACGAACAACAGAAACTCACTTGTTAACTCTATCAACACACACACACACACACACACACACACACACACACACACACACACACACACACACACACCACACACACACACACACACACACACACACACACACACCACACACACACACACACACACACACACACACACACACACACAACACACACACACACACACACACACACACACACACACACACACACACACACACACACACACACACACACACACACACACACACACACACACACACACACACACACACACAACACACACACACACACAATGTGATGTATTAGTATTATTACCTGTGATGTTGATGGGGACGATGTCAGCTGGGACGGCCCCCGCCTGCTGCTCATCCTCTCCTCAGTGTGGGCAGGTGGGCGTTCAGCTGTTTCTCCTCCTCTTCCTCCTCTTCCTCAGGCTGCTCGTAGGTGAAGACGTCCCAGCAGGAGGCTCTGTGACCCGGGTTGAGAACCAGAGGAGTCACGGGGCACCTTTTGTTCAGAATGAACACCTCGTCATCGTCAGAGAACGCTGAGGACTGAGAGCACAGACACACCTCCATTAGAAACTGAGAGACACACCTCCATTAGAAACTGAGAGACACACCTCCATTAGAAACTGAGAGACACACCTCCATTAGATACTGAGAGACCACACCTCCATTAGATACTGAGAGACACACCTCCATTAGATACTGAGAGACACACCTCCATTAGAAACTGAGAGACACACCTCCATTAGAAACTGAGAGACACACCTCCATTAGAAACTGAGAGACACACCCCATTAGAAACTGAGAGACACACCTCCATTAGATACTGAGAGACACACCTCCATTAGATACTGAGAGACACACCTCCATTAGATACTGAGAGACACACCTCCATTAGAAGCTGAGAGACACACCTCCATTAGAAACTGAGAGACACACCTCCATTAGATACTGAGAGACACACCTCCATTAGAAACTGAGAGACACACCTCCATTAGATACTGAGAGACACACCTCCATTAGAAAACTGAGAGACACACCTCCATTAGATACTGAGAGACACACCTCCATTAGATACTGAGAGACACACCTCCATTAGATACTGAGAGACACACCTCCATTAGATACTGAGAGACACACCTCCATTAGAAACTGAGAGACACACCTCCATTAGATACTGAGAGACACACCTCCATTAGATACTGAGAGACACACCTCCATTAGACACTGAGAGACACACCTCCATTAGAAACTGAGAGACACACCTCCATTAGATACTGAGAGACACACCTCCATTAGATACTGAGAGACACACCTCCATTAGATACTGAGAGACACACCTCCATTAGATACTGAGAGACACACCTCCATTAGATACTGAGAGACACACCTCCATTAGAAACTGAGAGACACACCTCCATTAGATACTGAGAGACACACCTCCATTAGATACTGAGAGACACACCTCCATTAGATACTGAGAGACACACCTCCATTAGATACTGAGAGACACACCTCCATTAGAAACTGAGAGACACACCTCCATTAGAAACTGAGAGACACACCTCCATTAGATACTGAGAGACACACCTCCATTAGATACTGAGAGACACACTTCCATTAGATACTGAGAGACACACCTCATTAGAAACTGAGAGACACACCTCCATTAGATACTGAGAGACACACCCCATTAGATACTGAGAGACACACTTCCATTAGATACTGAGAGACACACCTCCATTAGATACTGAGAGACACACCTCCATTAGAAACTGAGAGACACACCTCCATTAGATACTGAGAGACACACCTCCATTAGATACTGAGAGACACACCTCCATTAGATACTGAGAGACACACCTCCATTAGAAACTGAGAGACACACCTCCATTAGATACTGAGAGACACACCTCCATTAGATACTGAGAGACACACCTCCATTAGAAACTGAGAGACACACCTCCATTAGAAACTGAGAGACACACCTCCATTAGATACTGAGAGACACACCTCCATTAGAAACTGAGAGACACACCTCCATTAGATACTGAGAGACACACCTCCATTAGATACTGAGAGACACACCTCCATTAGATACTGAGAGACACACCTCCATTAGATACTGAGAGACACACCTCCATTAGATACTGAGAGACACACCTCCATTAGAAACTGAGAGACACACCTCCATTAGATACTGAGAGACACACCTCCATTAGATACTGAGAGACACACCTCCATTAGAAACTGAGAGACACACCTCCATTAGAAACTGAGAGACACACCTCCATTAGATACTGAGAGACACACCTCCATTAGAAACTGAGAGACACACCTCCATTAGATACTGAGAGACACACCTCCATTAGATACTGAGAGACACACCTCCATTAGATACTGAGAGACACACCTCCATTAGAAACTGAGAGACACACTTCCATTAGATACTGAGAGACACACCTCCATTAGATACTGAGAGACACACCTCCATTAGATACTGAGAGACACACCTCCATTAGAAACTGAGAGACACACCTCCATTAGATACTGAGAGACACACCTCCATTAGAAACTGAGAGACACACCTCCATTAGAACTGAGAGACACACCTCCATTAGAAACTGAGAGACACACCTCCATTAGAAACTGAGAGGACACACCTCCATTAGATACTGAGAGATCCTTTGAGTTTAAACCCAGTATCAGTCTACTCTACTTTAGTCTACTTTAGTCTACTCTACTTTAGTCTACTTTAGTCTACTTTACTCTAGTCTACTTCAGTCTACTTTACTCTACTCTACTTTACTCTAGTCTACTTTACTCTAGTCTACTTCAGTCTACTTTACTCTAGTCTACTTCAGTCTACTTTACTCTAGTCTACTTTACTCTAGTCTACTTCAGTCTACTTTACTCTAGTCTACTTTACTCTAGTCTACTTCAGTCTACTTTACTCTAGTCTACTTTACTCTAGTCTACTTTACTCTAGTCTACTTCAGTCTACTTTACTCTAGTCTACTTTACTCTAGTCTACTTTACTCTAGTCTACTTACTCTAGTCTACTTTACTCTAGTCTACTTTACTCTAGACTACTTCAGTCTACTTTAGTCTAGTCTACTTTACTCTAGTCTACTTCAGTCTACTTTACTCTAGTCTACTTTACTCTAGTCTACTTCACTCTACTTTAGTCTAGTCTACTTTACTCTAGTCTTACTTCACTCTACTTTACTCTACTTCAGTCTACTTTACTCTAGTCTACTTTACTCTAGTCTACTTTACTCTAGTCTACTTTACTCTAGTCTACTTTACTCTACTTTACTCTAGTCTACTTTACTCTAGTCTACTTTACTCTAGTCTACTTCAGTATACTTTACTCTAGTCTACTTTACTCTAGTCTACTTTACTCTAGTCTACTTCACTCTACTTTACTCTAGTCTACTTTACTCTAGTCTACTTCAGTATACTTTACTCTAGTCTACTTTACTCTAGTCTACTTTACTCTAGTCTACTTTACTCTAGTCTACTTCAGTCTACTTTACTCTAGTCTACTTTACTCTAGTCTACTTTACTCTAGTCTACTTTACTCTAGTCTACTTTACTCTAGTCTACTTTACTCTAGACTACTTCAGTCTACTTTAGTCTAGTCTACTTTACTCTAGTCTACTTCAGTCTACTTTACTCTAGTCTACTTTACTCTAGTCTACTTCACTCTACTTTAGTCTAGTCTACTTTACTCTAGTCTACTTCACTCTACTTTACTCTACAGTCTACTTTACTCTAGTCTACTTTACTCTAGTCTACTTTACTCTAGTCTACTTCAGTATACTTTACTCTAGTCTACTTTACTCTAGTCTACTTTACTCTAGTCTACTTTACTCTACTTTAC
>JAAKFY010000005.1:683180-688180 GCA_011823955.1 Dissostichus mawsoni
CTGCTTTTACCGGAATTAGCCGTTAGCCTAGCAGCTAATCCACACACACACACACACACACACACACACACACACACACACACACACACACACACACACACACACACACACACACACACACACACACACACACACACCACACACACACACACACACACACACAACACACACACACACACACACACACACACACACACACACACACACACACACAGGGAGAACGTGGGTGTGTATTCACTTTGAAACGTGTATTTTCTAGATTTTTTTAAAACGCTATTCTGATTTATTTTAAACGCTCTATTCCCAGTTTTGCTCGTTTCTAAAGCTACGTTTCACTTTCCACTACCGCCTTTTTAGCAGTACCTTGTTGCAGAAGGGGCGTGGCCTGCGTGGCGTCGGTCTCGTAGCTCCTCCCCCTCTTGAAGCAGAGGAAGCCCCGCCCCCTGCTGGGTCGATAGCGGTACTGCGGCGGCGCCTCAGGTTCCCGGACAGGGGGCTCTGTGGCGGAGAGACTCGGACGGGGGGCAGGAAGTGAGTATAAGGGGCGGGGCTCCGGGGTGGGGGGGCACAACCCGGTGCGGCTACGCGTCGTTAGCACCGGGTAGCGAGCGACGGGTTTCCCATGAGCCTCTTGAGGTTGGCGGTGGAACCACGGGCTACAAAACTGCTGCGGGGGCTTTTTATCGGCCCCCGATGGAACAATGCCACCGCCAGAGTTTAGAGCCAAAATGGCGTCCTGTTGTTGTTGTCGTAGTTTGGCGCTGAGGAGGCGTCGCCGAAGACTGCCCTCCGTCTTCGGTTGCAAGGCGGCCATTTTGGGAGGAAGCAGCTCTTCTCGATCTTCGTCAGAAATGCCGTTCCAGCAACGAGCCGCCGCCCCCCCCCCTCCGATGGGCGACGCCCCCTCGCCACCCAGACATTCCACATACGAGATCATCCTGGATGCTGATTGGCTGATTGGTGGCTCAAGGTAGATACAGTGATGATTTCAGAATAAAAGCCCCAGAGAATGTCTGACCTTTCATTCTTAAGTCCAAAAGTTTCTTCTTAAAAAAGAAAATATCAATAAAAGTGTAGTGTGTAGTCCTTCACAATAAAAGCCTCTTCAAATTGGATGTTTGGAATCCTTCAGAGTAAAATGTATTTTCACCAACATAGCTCTGCTTCAAAATGAAATTCCAAAACATATTTTCTTCAAAATAAAAGCACCAAATAATCACAAAAAGAGGAAAACTTCAGAGTAAAAGCACCAAAGTCCTTACGTTTGTCGAGCCTTCACAATAAGAGCATTAATATCGTTCTGATCTTCACAATAAAAGCCCACTCTTTCGGAAACAATTAAAAAATGACCATCTTTCACAATAAAAGCACAGAGAAAATCACAAAAAAGAGGAGAACTTCAGAGTAAAAGCACAAACTTGTTTCATCCGTCACAAAAAGCCCTAAGTTTGTGCAGCCTTCACAATAAAAGCATGGATATTGTTCTGATCTTCACAATAAAAGCTCAAATAAAGTCCAAGGTGAGTTTAGTCCTTCAGAAAAGATTCAAAATGTCCATCTTTCACAATAAAAGCTGAAAAATATCCCAGAAAATCCACTTTATCAGGATCTGCCTATTTAGACTTCTTCTCATTCCTTCACAATAAAAGCCTCAGACTTGTCTCCATAACCAATAACGCCACAACGTCGTCTCTGATGTTTCCAGCAGTGATTTCTCCTCAGATGTCTCCTGGAGGTATTTCTCCTCTGATGTCTCCTGAGGTATACGTCCTTGCAGCGTCTCCTCTCCTCTCCTCTCGGACAGTAATCTCCTCACAGGATTATCCGCTCTGCAGATGGCCGCTGAGCGACACGTATTTACCTCCTCAGACCACATGTTGCTCCTCACTTATAACACTTCATAGGGAGGGAGGAGGCCGTGAGAGGGCAATTTATGTAAATACAAATGGGGAATAACAAGAAAATAAATGTGCAACTATAAATAAGAATAAACTAGTAAATAAAACATTAATAGTAAACTAGAGAATGCAATTCCTGAAGAAATTGCTAGTGTGAATGCTTTGTGCTGAAAAGCTGAGGCTGAGCTGCTATGCTGAAATGTAATGAGAAGAAAGGGAAGAATTTAGATTGAAACCTAACCCTAACCCATGAACACTGGGGGCTTGAATGTGTGATGAGAGAAGAAAGAAAGTAAAAAGGCTTGGAAAAGCAGCAGAATATTTGAACTGCAAACTTTTGAACTAACTTGATGGCGAATGATCTGTCGCCATGCCAACGGCATTTGATGACCCCATAATACGCTTAGATGCGTTGATGGCTGCATCGTTACCAAACCTGTGAAGTTTTGGGCCGTTTGGAGCATTTTCACTGAAGTTATGAGAAAACCGTGTTTCATGGTGAGCATTCTGTTGCCATGGCAACGGCAATATAAGAAATCTCAAAACTGTCCCATAGATGTCTTCACGGCTGGACTGTTAGACACATGTGAAGTTTAGCACTTTTGAACATTTTCATGAGTTATAGCAATATCATGTTTTATTGCGAGGGATGCGTTGCCATGGCAACAGCTTTTGAGGAAAACTCACTATTGGCACATAGACATGTTGAAGGCTGGACCATTAACCATTATCTGAAGTGTGGTGCTGTTTCGACCCTTTTCATAGGCGTTACGACAACATTGTGTTTTATGGCGAGGGATGCGTTTCCATGGAAACGGCATATGGTGAGATTTCAGATTTGACGTAGAGCTGTTGAGGCATGGACCGGTGATATACAAGCGAAGTTTGGGGTACGATCGGACCATGTCCATTGGAACAACAGCGACATCGTGTTTTATGGCGAGGGATGCGTTTCCATGGAAACGGCATATGATGACACCCCATAATTGACGTAGAGCTGTTGAGGGCTGGACCATTAACCATTATCTGAAGTCTGCTGCTGTTTTATGGCGAGGGATGCGTTGCCATAGTAACACCACATTACGTAACATCAGGTTTGACGAGCTGTTCAGGGCCACAGTTTTAACCATCATATGATGTTTGGTGGCGTTCTGAGCACGTCAGTTGGAGTTATGACATCATCGTGTTCCATCACACAGGTGTTTATATTTGAGCTAACGACGTGCCCAGAGATCAAAGGTTTCCATGGTGATGTGCAGTAATCAGTGAGAGGAGAGCCTTTGCATTGTTCTGAATGAGAGATAAAGCTCTTACATGGAACGTTTTGTTGAAGAACCGTAAAAGATATCGGTGAAATTTCAAAGCGTGAAGCATCTGAAGGACCCTGAGTATCTGAAGTGTGCTTTTTGTGTCCTTCGGGTCAATAATGTGGCCTTTTTGGCAGATTAACTAAAGGTGTGCGGCTGCTGCTGTGAGGAAAGATCAGCCTGAATTACAATGGGCTTTAATGGAGACATGTTGAAAGATTTTGTCACTTCATGCCCTCAAGAGGGCCCCCTCCTCTCTCTCTCTGCAGCATCCTTTCACAATAAAAGCCCCCTCCTCTCTCTCTGCAGCATCCTTTCACAATAAAAGCCCCCTCCTCTCTCTCTCTGCAGCATCCTTCACAATAAAAGCCCCCTCCTCTCTCTCTCTGCAGCATCCTTTCACAATAAAAGCCCCCTCTCTCTCTCTCTGCAGCATCCTTTCACAATAAAAGCCCCCTCCTCTCTCTCTCTGCAGCATCCTTTCACAATAAAAGCCCCTCCTCTCTCTCTCTGCAGCATCCTTTCACAATAAAAGCCCCCTCCTCTCTCTCTGCAGCATCCTTTCACAATAAAAGCCCCCTCCTCTCTCTCTCTGCAGCATCCTTTCACAATAAAAGCCCCCTCCTCTCTCTCTTGCAGCATCCTTTCACAATAAAAGCCCCCTCCTCTCTCTCTCTGCAGCATCCTTTCACAATAAAAGCCCCTCTCTCTCTCTCTGCAGCATCCTTTCACAATAAAAGCCCCCTCCTCTCTCTATCTGCAGCATCCTTTCACAATAAAAGCCCCCTCCTCTCTCTCTCTGCAGCATCCTTTCACAATAAAAGCCCCCTCCTCTCTCTCTCTGCAGCATCCTTTCACAATAAAAGCCCCCTCCTCTCTCTCTCTGCAGCATCCTTTCACAATAAAAGCCCCCTCCTCTCTCTCTGCAGCATCCTTTCACAATAAAAGCCCCCTCCTCTCTCTCTCTGCAGCATCCTTTCACAATAAAAGCCCCCTCCTCTCTCTATCTGCAGCATCCTTTCACAATAAAAGCCCCCTCCTCTCTCTCTCTGCAGCATCCTTCACAATAAAAGCCCCCTCCTCTCTCTCTCTGCAGCATCCTTTCAAAATAAAAGCCCCTCCCTCTCTCTCTCTGCAGCATCCTTTCACAATAAAAGCCCCCTCCTCTCTCTCTCTGCAGCATCCTTTCACAATAAAAGCCCCTCCTCTCTCTCTCTGCAGCATCCTTTCAAAATAAAAGCCCCTCCTCTCTCTCTCTGCAGCATCCTTTCAATAAAAGCCCCCTCCTCTCTCTCTGCAGCATCCTTTCACAATAAAAGCCCCCTCCTCTCTCTCTCTGCAGCATCCTTTCACAATAAAAGCCCCCTCCTCTCTCTCTGCAGCATCCTTTCAAAATAAAAGCCCCTCCTCTCTCTCTCTGCAGCATCCTTTCACAATAAAAGCCCCCTCCTCTCTCTCTCTGCAGCATCCTTTCAAAAATAAAAGCCCCTCCTCTCTCTCTCTGCAGCATCCTTTCAAATAAAAGCCCCCTCCTCTCTCTCTCTGCAGCATCCTTTCACAATAAAAGCCCCCTCCTCTCTCTCTCTGCAGCATCCTTTCACAATAAAAGCCCCCTCCTCTCTCTCTCTGCAGCATCCTTTCACAATAAAAGCCCCTCCTCTCTCTATCTGCAGCATCCTTTCACAATAAAAGCCCCCTCCTCTCTCTCTATGCAGCATCCTTTCAAAATAAAAGCCCCCTCCTCTCTCTATCTGCAGCATCCTTTCACAATAAAAGCCCCTCCTCTCTCTCTCTG
>JAAKFY010000005.1:690680-696075 GCA_011823955.1 Dissostichus mawsoni
GTAATAAATGCTTATATAACGTGCTTATTACTTAATGATCTCTATTAATTATTACACAAGTAAATAGGCGAGTTTAAGTGAATGAATACATGTGGAAATATAAAAGAGAATAGGATAAATAATGATAGTTCATATAAGTAAATCATATTAAGAAAAACCTTTGAATGAACATTTTAGACCAATTTTAAACACACATTTCGCTTATATAACGCATCCTATTATCCCCTATATTGATGTAATGTCAGAAATACTGACTTTAGTGTCAGCCTTCATTTGAGAACACACAGTATTTATATAATAAAAAGGGCATAACCATTATCACTGGATTCTTTTATTTCTCTATATTTTTCCCATTCATTTAATTTGACTTCATTTATTTTCCCGTATTTTCCGGACTATAAATCGCGTTTTTTTTACCTGTCTGGCTGGTGCTGCGACTTATATATTGTATTTCTTTGTGACTGTGTTCAAACTACTTCCAATAGATGACATCGTGACAACTGAAAACTGCTGTACCACCGAAGAAGAAAACAGTTTACATGAACACATAATACACAGAAAACTGAGTCGGAACACAAACACAATGCCTGCAAGAAGAAGAAGCTACACTGCAGATTTCAAACTGCAGGTGGTCAAATATGCAGCGGAAAAGGGGAACCGACCAGCAGAGAGAGAGTTTGGAGTGAGTGAGAAACTGGTGAGGGACTGGTGCAAAGCGGAGGCAACGCTTATTTCAATGAAGAAAACAAAGAGGGCTAATCGTGGTCTGAAAGCTCGATGGCCCGAGCTGGAGCAACGCGTCCACACATGGGTCCTCGGACAGAAAGCTGCAGGTCTATCAACGGTGAAGTTACGTCTCCACGCTCAGGGGGTCGCCAAGGAGATGAAGATTATTGATTTTGCCGCTGGCCCTTCCTGGTGTTTGCGTTTCATGAAAAGAAACCACGTGTCGATCAGAGCAAAGATGAGTCAGGAAGTTACAGACTCCCAGGCCAAGATGGACAGTTTCCGTGCCTTCATTGAAAAGGAGGTCCATGCACACGATGTGTCATCAGATCACATCATTCACATGCAGGAAGTACCGCTCACCTTTGACATCCCCATGAGCCAGAAGAGCGTTGTGACTCATGAGAAGTGGATCTTTGCGGTGGTGCTAGCATGCTGTGGAGACGGCTCCAAACTGCCACCAATGGTCATTTTCAAACAGAAGACCTCGCCCAAAGCAGACCTCTCGTCATCAATTGTTGTGACCGCGAATGAGAAAGGGTGCATGAATGAGGAGACGATGAACCTGTGGCTGAAGTGCTATTGTAAACGTCCTGATGGCTTCTTTAAAACACACAAAGCCCTCCTTGTGATGGACAGCATGCGAGGAGCACATATCAGCGACCAAAGCAAAGCCACAATGAAAGCCTGCAACTCCATAGCTGCCGTCATCCCTGCAGACCTCACTGAGTTCCTGCAGCCGCTCCACGCCTCAGTCAGCCGGAGCTTTACGGCTGTGTTTCGTCAGCTGTGGGACACGTGGATGGTGGATGGGGAGCACGTCACTTTCCAGGGTGTTGTGGGATGGATCAACTCAGCGTGGGCTTCAGTGACGAGCCACCGCATCCTGAAGGGATTCAGAAAGGCCGGTCTAATCGGAGCTGATTCGCAGGGTGAGTCTTGCTGGGGAAATATGTTCCTATGGGCCCTTCCTTTGACCCAGTTTATCAGTCTGCGCTGAGCACAGGCCAGACACCTTGGGCTGCTCTCGGTGTTCTGCCTCCTTGTTCCTGCCTCAGAGGTTATAGAGCTTTATCTGCTTATGCATAATGTTCATTATTCGGGGTCTCTGGTAGAGATCTTTAGAGTTGGTTTGGCAGCAGCTGTGTCACCTCGTCTTGTGAATTCTCCGGCCGAAGCTCCAAATAATCCATCAGTGTTTCCATCAAAGTTCCTGCTCTCCTCGTGTCTCTCTGAGTCTCCATTGATCCAGAAGTTTCCCTCACAGTCTGACCACAGCCCGGAGCAGGAAACGCTGCTTCATCTTTCTTTAGCAGCGACACAGAGGATGAAGACTTCAGTGGATGCAGAATGAGTCGGGAACTCTTCATCTCCATGTGGCTCGTTATGCCGAGGGAAAGATACAGCCTGTGTTCTTTAGGCTAGTTGAACTAACCGAAGAGTTTCCAGCTAATTAAAAAGCTTAGCGACTTATACTCAGGTGCGACTTACACTCAGGTGCGACTTATACTCAGGTGCGACTTACACTCAGGTGCGACTTACACTCAGGTGCGACTTACACTCAGGTGCGACTTACAGACTTACACTCAGGTGCGACTTACACTCAGGTGCGACTTACACTCAGGTGCGACTTACACTCAGGTGCGACTTACAGACTTACACTCAGGTGCGACTTACAGACTTACACTCAGGTGCGACTTATACTCAGGTGCGACTTACACTCAGGTGCGACTTACACGCAGGTGCGACTTACACTCAGGTGCGACTTACACTCAGGTGCGACTTACACTCAGGTGCGACTTACACTCAGGTGCGACTTATACTCAGGTGCGACTTATACTCTGGAAAATACGGTATTTATTTTTATATTTCCATATTTCTTTATGTTTTTCCAGATGTGTCCATTTTAAATGTCCCTCCTATAACTCCATATATTTGTTATTCCACTAACCTCCTCCTCTGTCCCAGGTGGATCCAGGGGCATGTCGGAGCAGATCCAGCCAGGTGGAGGTGTGACAGGTGGAGGTGTGACAGGTGGAGGTGTGACAGGTGGAAGAGAGACAGGTGGAGGTGTGGCAGGTGGAGGTGTGGCAGGTGGAGGTGTGGCAGTGGAGGTGTGGCAGGTGGAGGTGTGACAGGAGGAGGTGTGACAGGAGAAGGTGTGACAGGTGGAGGTGTGGCAGGTGGAGGAGAGACAGGAGGTGTGGCAGCTGGAGGTGTGGCAGGAGGTGTGACAGGTGGAGGAGAGACAGGTGGAGGTGTGACAGGTGGAGGAGAGACAGGTGGAGGTGTGACAGGAGGAGGTGTGACAGGTGGAGGTGTGACAGGTGGAGGTGTGGCAGGTGGAGGTGTGACAGGTGGAGGAGAGACAGGTGGAGGTGTGACAGGAGGAGGTGTGACAGGTGGAGGTGTGACAGGTGGAGTGTGGCAGGTGGAGGTGTGACAGGTGGAGGAGGACAGGTGGAGGTGTGACAGGTGGAGGAGAGACAGGTGGAGGTGTGACAGGAGGAGGTGTGGCAGCTGGAGGAGGACAGTTGGAGGTGTGACAGGTGGAGGAGAGACAGTTGGAGCTGTGGCAGGTGGAGGTGTGACAGGAGGTGTGGCAGCTGGAGGTGTGACAGGTGGAGGTGTGGCAGGTGGAGGTGTGGCAGGTGGAGGTGTGGCAGGTGGAGGAGTGGCAGGTGGAGCTGTGGAAGGTGGAGGTGTGGCAGGAGGTGTGGCAGCTGGAGGTGGACAGGTGGAGGTGTGACAGGTGGAGGTGTGGCAGGTGGAGGTGTGGAGGAGAGACAGGTGGAGGAGAGACAGGTGGAGGTGTGATAGGTGGAGGTGTGACAGGAGGTGTGGCAGATGGAGGTGTGGCAGGTGGAGCTGTGGCAGGTGGAGGTGTGGCAGGAGGTGTGACAGGTGGAGGAGTGGCAGGTGGAGGAGTGGCAGGTGGAGGTGTGGCAGGTGGAGGAGTGACAGGTGGAGGAGTGACAGGTGGAGGAGGACAGGTGGAGGAGGCAGGTGGAGGTGTGGCAGGGAGGTGTGGCAGGTGGAGGAGTGGCAGGTGGAGATGTGGCAGGTGGAGGAGTGACAGGTGGAGGTGTGGCAGGTGGAGGTGTGGCAGGTGGAGATGTGGCAGGTGGAGGAGTGACAGGTGGAGGTGTGGCAGGTGGAGGTGTGGCAGGTGGAGGAGTGGCAGGTGGAGATGTGGCAGGTGGAGGAGTGACAGGTGGAGGTGTGGCAGGTGGAGGTGTGGCAGGTGGAGGAGTGACAGGTGGAGGTGTGGCAGGTGGAGGTGTGGCAGGTGGAGGAGTGGCAGGTGGAGATGTGGCAGGTGGAGGAGTGACAGGTGGAGGTGTTGTGGCCCACCTGCAGTGCCCCTTCTGTGGACTATTCTCCAACAGCCACGCCCACCAGCTGATCCACGTTGCAGCAATGCATCCTGGGAAGCTGGAGGGATTCTCAGTGGGACGACTGGGAAACATTTTGATTTATCAGAGAACCGCCAAGCTGTTCCACTGCGGAGAATGTTTCCACACCTGCAGGGACTTCAGTAAACTCTACCAGCACCTGGTGTCCAAGCACTGCCTGGACCAGGAGCAGGAGGCGCAGGGGGCGCAGGAGGCGCAGGGGGCGCAGGAGGCGCAGGAGGAGAGAGACGAGGTACATGTTGATCTTCATTTGAATCTACTTAAAATGAATACAATTATTTTATTAATATTTTATTTATTCTGAAGATTTATTTGTATTTTTATCAGTTCATTTATTTACTTAATTTATTAAAACATTTTGTATTGTTTACATTTAAATTAATAAAAAAGGCTGATGAGTTTCTGATGTGTTTCCATTTGCAGGAGATGAAGGAGGAGATGAAGGAGGAGGTGAAGGAGGAAGAGGAGGAGGAAGATGGGGAGAAAGAGGAGGAGAAGGAGTCCTCCTCCCTGCTGACGGAGAGAGGAGGACGAGGAGGTCACAGATGTCTGATCTGCGGCTGGAGGACGAAGCACAGAGGACTGGCCATCTCTCACGTGGTGAGGAAACACGACATCCCCAAAGCGTACGCCAGCCAGGGGGTGAAGTACGCTGCCCCCCCCCTCAGAGGGGAGGAGGGGGAGTTCATGAGGGAGGAGTTAATGAAGGAGGAGATAGAGGCCACGAACAAAGTGGTTGGAATGATCTCCAACAGATACGTGTGTCTCCTCTGCGGCTGGAAGACCAAGCGCAAAGGTAAGCTCTCCTCTGGTTAGAGCCCTCCTCTGTTAGAGCCCTCCTCTGTTAGAGCCCTCCTCTGGTTAGAGCTCTCCTCTGTTAGAGCCCTCCTCTGTTAGAGCTCTCCTCTGTTAGAGCCCTCCTCTGTTAGAGCTCTCCTCTGTTAGAGCCCTCCTCTGGTTAGAGCTCTCCTCTGTTAGAGCTCTCCTCTGTTAGAGCGCTCCTCTGGTTAGAGCTCTCCTCTGTTAGAGCCCTCCTCTGTTAGAGCTCTCCTCTGTTAGAGCCCTCCTCTGGTTAGAGCTCTCCTCTGGTTAGAGCCTCCTCTGGTTAGAGCTCTCTCTGTTAGAGCTCCTCTGTTAGAGCCCTCCTCTGTTAGAGCCTCCTCTGTTAGAGCTCTCTTGTTAGAGCTCTCCTCTGTTAGAGCCTCCTCTGTTAGAGCCCTCCTCTGGTTAGAGCTCTCCTCTGTTAGAGCCCT
>JAAKFY010000005.1:697075-702075 GCA_011823955.1 Dissostichus mawsoni
GGTATTTGGGTCAACATGTAAGAAGTAGAAAGTACAGGTATTTGGTTCAACATGTAAGAAGTAGAAAGTACAGGTATTTGGGTTCAAATGTAAGAAGTAGAAAGTACAGGTATTTGGGTTCAACATGTAAGAAGTAGAAAGTACAGGTATTTGGGTTCAAATGTAAGAAGTAGAAAGTACAGGTATTTGGGTTCAAGTGTAAGAAGTAGAAAGTACAGGTATTTGGGTTCAAATGTAAGAAGTAGAAAGTACAGGTATTTGGGTTCAAATGTAAGAAGTAGAAAGTACAGGTATTTGGGTTCAAAGGTAAGAAGTAGAAAGTACAGGTATTTGGGTTCAACAGGAAGAAGTAGAAAGTACAGGTATTTGGGTTCAACATGAGAAGTAGAAAGTACAGGTATTTGGTTCAACATGTAAGAAGTAGAAAGTACAGGTATTTGGGTTCAACATGTAAGAAGTAGAAAGTACAGGTATTTGGGTTCAACATGTAAGAAGTAGAAAGTCAGGTATTTGGGTTCAACATGTAAGAAGTAGAAAGTACAGGTATTTGTTCAACATGTAAGAAGTAGAAAGTACAGGTATTTGGTTCAACATGTAAGAAGTAGAAAGTACAGGTATTTGGTTCAACATGAAGAAGTAGAAAGTACAGGTATTTGGGTTCAACATGAAGAAGTAGAAAGTACAGGTATTTGGTCAACATGTAAGAAGTAGAAAGTACAGGTATTTGGTTCAAATGTAAGAAGTAGAAAGTACAGGTATTTGTGTTCAAATGTAAGAAGTAGAAAGTACAGGTATTTGGGTTCAACATGTAAGAAGTAGAAAGTACAGGTATTGGGTTCAACATGTAAGAAGAAGAAAGTACAGGTATTTGGGTTCAACATGTAAGAAGTAGAAAGTACAGGTATTTGGGTTCAACATGTAAGAAGTAGAAAGTACAGGTATTTGTTCAAATGTAAGAAGTAGAAAGTACAGGTATTTGGGTTCAACATGTAAGAAGTAGAAAGTACAGGTATTTGGGTTCAACATGTAAGAAGTAGAAAGTACAGGTATTTGTGTTCAACATGTAGAAAGTAGAAAGTACAGGTATTTGGGTTCAACATGTAAGAAGTAGAAAGTACAGGTATTTGGGTTCAAATGTAAGAAGTAGAAAGTACAGGTATTTGGGTTCAACATGTAAGAAGTAGAAAGTACAGGTATTTGGGTTCAACATGTAGAAGTAGAAAGTACAGGTATTTGGGTTCAACATGTAAGAAGTAGAAAGTACAGGTATTTGGGTTCAACATGTAAGAAGTAGAAAGTACAGGTATTTGGTTCAACATGTAAGAAGTAGAAAGTACAGGTATTTGGGTTCAACATGTAAGAAGTAGAAAGTACAGGTATTTGGGTTCAACATGTAAGAAGTAGAAAGTACAGGTATTTGGGTTCAACATGTAAGAAGTAGAAAGTACAGGTATTTGGGTTCAACATGTAAGAAGTAGAAAGTACAGGTATTTGGTTCAACATGTAAGAAGTAGAAAGTACAGGTATTTGGGTTCAACATGGAAGAAGTAGAAAGTACAGGTATTGGGTTCAACAGGTAAGAAGTAGAAAGTACAGGTATGGGTTCAACATGTAAGAAGTAGAAAGTACAGGTATTTGTGTTCAACATGTAAGAAGTAGAAAGTACAGGTATTTGTGTTCAACATGTAAGAAGTAGAAAGTACAGGTATTTGGTTCAAAATGTAAGAAGTAGAAAGTACAGGTATTTGGGTTCAACATGTCAGAAGTAGAAAGTACAGGTATTTGGGTTCAACATGTAAGAAGTAGAAAGTACAGGTATTTGGGTTCAACATGGAAGAAGTAGAAAGTACAGGTATTTGGGTTCAAAGTGAAGAAGTAGAAAGTACAGGTATTTGGGTTCAACATGTAAGAAGTAGAAAGTACAGGTATTTGGGTTCAACATGTAAGAAGTAGAAAGTACAGGTATTTGGGTTCAACATGTAAGAAGTAGAAAGTACAGGTATTTGGTTCAACATGAAGAAGTAGAAAGTACAGGTATTTGGGTTCAACATGTAAGAAGTAGAAAGTACAGGTATTTGGGTTCAACATGTAAGAAGTAGAAAGTACAGGTATTTGGGTTCAACATGTCAGAAGTAGAAAGTACAGGTATTTGGTTCAAAGTGTAAGAAGTAGAAAGTACAGGTATTTGGGTTCAACATGTAAGAAGTAGAAAGTACAGGTATTTGGGTTCAACATGTAAGAAGTAGAAAGTACAGGTATTTGGGTTCAACATGTAAGAAGTAGAAAGTACAGGTATTTGGTTCAACATGTAAGAAGTAGAAAGTACAGGTATTTGGGTTCAAATGTAAGAAGTAGAAAGTACAGGTATTTGGGTTCAACATGGAAGAAGTAGAAAGTACAGGTATTTGGGTTCAACATGTAAGAAGTAGAAAGTACAGGTATTTGGGTTCAACATGTCAGAAGTAGAAAGTACAGGTATTTGGGTTCAACATGTAAGAAGTAGAAAGTACAGGTATTTGGGTTCAACATGTAAGAAGTAGAAAGTACAGGTATTTGGGTTTCAACATGAAGAAGTAGAAAGTACAGGTATTTGGGTTCAACATGTAAGAAGTAGAAAGTACAGGTATTTGGGTTCAACATGTAAGAAGTAGAAAGTACAGGTATTTGGGTTCAACATGTAAGAAGTAGAAAGTACAGGTATTTGGGTTCAACATGAAGAAGTAGAAAGTACAGGTATTTGGGTTAAAATGTAAGAAGTAGAAAGTACAGGTATTTGGGTTCAACATGGAAGAAGTAGAAAGTACAGGTATTTGGGTTCAACATGTAAGAAGTAGAAAGTACAGGTATTTGGGTTCAACATGTCAGAAGTAGAAAGTACAGGTATTTGGGTTCAACATGTAAGAAGTAGAAAGTACAGGTATTTGGGTTCAACATGAAGAGTAGAAAGTACAGGTATTTGGGTTCAACATGGAAGAAGTAGAAAGTACAGGTATTTGGGTTCAACATGTAAGAAGTAGAAAGTACAGGTATTTGGGTTCAACATGTAAGAAGTAGAAAGTACAGGTATTTGGGTTCAACATGTAAGAAGTAGAAAGTACAGGTATTTGGTTCAACATGGTAAGAGTAGAAAGTACAGGTATTTGGGTTCAACATGTAAGAAGTAGAAAGTACAGGTATTTGGTTCAACATGTCAGAAGTAGAAAGTACAGGTATTTGGGTTCAAAGTGTAGAAGTAGAAAGTACAGGTATTTGGGTTCAACATGTAAGAAGTAGAAAGTACAGGTATTTGGTTCAAAGTGTAAGAAGTAGAAAGTACAGGTATTTGGGTTCAACATGGAAGAAGTAGAAAGTACAGGTATTTGGGTTCAAATGTAAGAAGTAGAAAGTACAGGTATTTGGGTTCAACATGAAGAAGTAGAAAGTACAGGTATTTGGTTCAAAGTGTAAGAAGTAGAAAGTACAGGTATTTGGGTTCAACATGTAAGAAGTAGAAAGTACAGGTATTTGGGTTCAACATGGTCAGAAGTAGAAAGTACAGGTATTTGGGTTCAAATGTAAGAAGTAGAAAGTACAGGTATTTGGGTTCAACATGTAAGAAGTAAAGTACAGTATTTGGTTTCAAAGTGTAAGAAGTAGAAAGTACAGGTATTTGGTTTCAACATGAAGAAGTAGAAAGTACAGGTATTTGGGTTCAACATGTAAGAAGTAGAAAGTACAGGTATTTGGTTCAACATGTAAGAAGTAAAAGTACAGGTATTTGGTTCAAAGTCAGAAGTAGAAAGTACAGGTATTTGGTTCAACATGAAGAAGTAGAAAGTACAGGTATTTGAGTTCAACATGTAAGAAGTAGAAAGTACAGGTATTTGGTTCAACATGTAGAAGTAGAAAGTACAGGTATTTGGTTCAACATGTAAGAAGTAGAAAGTACAGGTATTTGTGTTCAACATGTAAGAAGTAGAAAGTACAGGTATTTGTGTTCAACATGTAAGAAGTAGAAAGTACAGGTATTTGTGTTCAACATGTAAGAAGTAGAAAGTACAGGTATTTGGGTTCAACATGTAAGAAGTAGAAAGTACAGGTATTTGGTTCAACATGTAAGAAGTAGAAAGTACAGGTATTTGGGTTCAACATGGAAGAAGTAGAAGTACAGGTATTTGTGTTCAACATGTAAGAAGTAGAAAGTACAGGTATTTGGTTCAACATGTCAGAAGTAGAAAGTACAGGTATTTGGGTTCAACATGAAGAAGTAGAAAGTACAGGTATTGGGTTCAACATGTAAGAAGTAGAAAGTACAGGTATTTGGGTTCAAAATGTAAGAAGTAGAAAGTACAGGTATTTGGGTTCAACATGTAAGAAGTAGAAAGTACAGGTATTTGTGTTCAACATGTCAGAAGTAGAAAGTACAGGTATTTGGGTTCAAAATGTAAGAAGTAGAAAGTACAGGTATTTGGGTTCAACATGGAAGAAGTAGAAAGTACAGGTATTTGAGTTCAACATGTCAGAAGTAGAAAGTACAGGTATTTGGTTCAAAGTGTAAGAAGTAGAAAGTACAGGTATTTGGGTTCAACATGTAAGAAGTAGAAAGTACAGGTATTTGGGTTCAAGTGTAAGAAGTAGAAAGTACAGGTATTTGGGTTCAACATGTAAGAAGTAGAAAGTACAGGTATTTGGTTCAAAGTGTAAGAAGTAGAAAGTACAGGTATTTGGGTTCAACATGGAAGAAGTAGAAAGTACAGGTATTTGGGTTCAAATGTAAGAAGTAGAAAGTACAGGTATTTGGGTTCAACATGTCAGAAGTAGAAAGTACAGGTATTTGTTCAACATGTAAGAAGTAAAAGTCCAGTATTTGGTTTCAAATGTAAGAAGTAGAAAGTACAGGTATTTGGTGTTCAACATGAAGAAGTAGAAAGTACAGGTATTTGGGTTCAACATGTAAGAAGTAGAAAGTACAGGTATTTGGATTCAACATGTAAGAAGTAGAAAGTACAGGTATTTGGGTT
>JAAKFY010000005.1:707075-739575 GCA_011823955.1 Dissostichus mawsoni
CCACTTTAAGTCATGCTAATGGTTATCCATCCATCAAACCCCCACTTTAAGTCATGCTAATGGTTATCCATCCATCAAACCCCCACTTTAAGTCCTGCTAATGGTCATCCATCCATCAAACCCCCACTTTAATTCATGCTAATGGTCATCCATCCATCAAACCCCCACTTTAAGTCATACTAATGGTTTCCATCCATCAAACCCCCACTTTAAGTCATGCTAATGGTTATCCATCCATCAAACCCCCACTTTAAGTCATGCTAATGGTCATCCATCCATCAAACCCCCACTTTAAGTCATGCTAATGGTCATCCATCCATCAAACCCCCTTTAAGTCCTGCTAATGGTTATCCATCCATCAAACCCCCACTTTAAGTCCTGCTAATGGTTATCCATCCATCAAACCCCCACTTTAAGTCCTGCTAATGGTTATCCATCCATCAAACCCCCACTTTAAGTCATGCTAATGGTTATCCATCCATCAAACCCCCACTTTAAGTCATGCTAATGGTTCCATCCATCAAACCCCCACTTTAAGTTCCTGCTAATGGTTATCCATCCATCAAACCCCCACTTTAAGTCCTGCTAATGGTCATCCATCCATCAAAACCCCCACTTTAAGTCATGCTAATGGTCATCCATCCATCAAACCCCCACTTTAAGTCCTGCTAATGGTTATCCATCCATCAAACCCCCACTTTAAGTCATGCTAATGGTCATCCATCCATCAAACCCCCACTTTAAGTCATGCTAATGGTTATCCATCCATCAAACCCCCACTTTAAGTCCTGCTAATGGTTATCCATCCATCAAACCCCCACTTTAAGTCCTGCTAATGGTTATCCATCCATCAAACCCCCACTTTAAGTCATGCTAATGGTTATCCATCCATCAAAACCCCCACTTTAAGAACTGCTAATGGTTATCCATCCATCAAACCCCCACTTTAAGTCATGCTAATGGTTATCCATCCATCAAACCCCCACTTTAAGTCCTGCTAATGGTTATCCATCCATCAAACCCCCACTTTAAGTCCTGCTAATGGTTATCCATCCATCAAACCCCCACTTTAAGTCATGCTAATGGTTATCCTCCATCAAACCCCCACTTTAAGTCTGCTAATGGTTATCCATCCATCAAACCCCACTTTAAGTCTGCTAATGGTTATCCATCCATCAACCCCCACTTTAAGTCCTGCTAATGGTTATCCATCCATCAAACCCCCACTTTAAGTCATGCTAATGGTTATCCATCCATCAAACCCCCACTTTAAGTCCTGCTAATGGTCATCCATCCATCAAACCCCCACTTTAAGTCCATGCTAATGGTCATCCATCCATCAAACCCCCACTTTAAGTCATGCTAATGGTATCCATCCATCAAACCCCACTTTAAGTCATGCTAATGGTTCATCCATCCATCAAACCCCACTTTAAGTCTGCTAATGGTTATCCATCCATCAAACCCCCACTTTAAGTCATGCTAATGGTATCCATCCATCAAACCCCCACTTTAAGTCCTGCTAATGGTTATCCATCCATCAAACCCCCACTTTAAGTCCTGCTAATGGTCATCCATCCATCAAACCCCCACTTTAAGTCCTGCTAATGGTTATCCATCCATCAAACCCCCACTTTAAGTCATGCTAATGGTTATCCATCCATCAAACCCCCACTTTAAGAACTGCTAATGGTTATCCATCCATCAAACCCCCACTTTAAGTCCTGCTAATGGTTATCCATCCATCAAACCCCCACTTTAAGTCCTGCTAATGGTTATCCATCCATCAAACCCCCACTTTAAGTGATGCTAATGATTATCCATCCATCAAACCCCCACTTTAAGTCATGCTAATGGTTATCCATCCATCAAACCCCCACTTTAAGTCATGCTAATGGTTATCCATCCATCAAACCCCCACTTTAAGTCATGCTAATGGTTATCCATCCATCAAACCCCCACTTTAAGTCATGCTAATGGTTATCCATCCATCAAACCCCCACTTTAAGTCCTGCTAATGTCATCCATCCATCAAACCCCCACTTTAATTCATACTAATGGTCATCCATCCATCAAACCCCCACTTTAAGTCATACTAATGGTTATCCATCCATCAAACCCCCACTTTAAGTCATGCTAATGGTTATCCATCCATCAAACCCCCACTTTAAGTCATGCTAATGGTCATCCATCCATCAAACCCCCACTTTAAGTCATGCTAATGGTTATCCATCCATCAAACCCCCACTTTAAGTCCTGCTAATGGTTATCCATCCATCAAACCCCCACTTTAAGTCCTGCTAATGGTTATCCATCCATCAAACCCCCACTTTAAGTCATGCTAATGGTTATCCATCCATCAAACCCCCACTTTAAGTCATGCTAATGTCATCCATCCATCAAACCCCCACTTTAAGTCCTGCTAATGTTATCCATCCAATCAAACCCCCACTTTAAGTCCTGCTAATGGTTATCCATCCATCAAACCCCCACTTTAAGTCATGCTAATGGTTATCCATCCATCAAACCCCCACTTTAAGTCATGCTAATGGTTATCCATCCATCAAACCCCCACTTTAAGTCTGCTAATGGTCATCCATCCATCAAACCCCCACTTTAATCATACTAATGGTTATCCATCCATCAAACCCCCACTTTAAGTACTAATGGTTATCCATCCATCAAACCCCCACTTTAAGTCTGCTAATGGTTATCCATCCATCAAACCCCCACTTTAAGTCATGCTAATGGTCATCCATCCATCAAACCCCCACTTTAAGTCATGCTAATGGTTATCCATCCATAACCCCCACTTTAAGTCTGCTAATGGTTATCCATCCATCAAACCCCCACTTTAAGTCCTGCTAATGGTTATCCATCCATCAAACCCCCACTTTAAGTCATGCTAATGGTTATCCATCCATCAAACCCCCACTTTAAGTCATGCTAATGTCATCCATCCATCAAACCCCCACTTTAAGTCATGCTAATGTTTATCCATCCATCAAACCCCCACTTTAAGTCCTGCTAATGGTTATCCATCCATCAAACCCCCACTTTAAGTCCTGCTAATGGTTATCCATCCATCAAACCCCCACTTTAAGTCCTGCTAATGGTTATCCATCCATCAAACCCCCACTTTAAGTCATGCTAATGGTTATCCATCCATCAAACCCCCACTTTAAGTCATGCTAATGGTCATCCATCAAACCCCCACTTTAAGTCCTGCTAATGGTTATCCATCCATCAAACCCCCACTTTAAGTCATGCTAATGGTCATCCATCCATCAAACCCCCACTTTAAGTCCTGCTAATGGTTATCCATCCATCAAACCCCCACTTTAAGTCATGCTAATGGTATCCATCCATCAAACCCCCACTTTAAGTCCTGCTAATGGTTATCCATCATCAAACCCCCACTTTAAGTCCTGCTAATGGTCATCCATCCATCAAACCCCCACTTTAAGTCCTGCTAATGGTTATCCATCCATCAAATCCCCACTTTAAGTCATGCTAATGGTTATCCATCCATCAAACCCCCACTTTAAGTCCTGCTAATGGTTATCCATCCATCAAACCCCCACTTTAAGTCCTGCTAATGGTTATCCATCCATCAAACCCCCACTTTAAGTCCTGCTAATGGTTATCCATCCATCAAACCCCCACTTTAAGTCCTGCTAATGGTTATCCATCCATCAAACCCCCACTTTAAGTCCTGCTAATGGTTATCCATCCATCAAACCCCCACTTTAAGTCATGCTAATGGTTATCCATCCATCAAACCCCCACTTTAAGTCATGCTAATGGTCATCCATCCATCAAACCCCCACTTTAAGTCCTGCTAATGGTCATCCATCCATCAAACCCCCACTTTAAGTCATGCTAATGGTTATCCATCCATCAAACCCCCACTTTAAGTCCTGCTAATGGTTATCCATCCATCAAACCCCCACTTTAAGTCCTGCTAATGGTTATCCATCCATCAAACCCCCACTTTAAGTCATGCTAATGGTTATCCATCCATCAAACCCCCACTTTAAGTCCTGCTAATGGTATCCATCCATCAAACCCCCACTTTAAGTCTGCTAATGGTCATCCATCCATCAAACCCCCACTTTAAGTCTGCTAATGGTTATCCATCCATCAAACCCCCACTTTAAGTCATACTAATGGTTATCCATCCATCAAACCCCCACTTTAAGTCCTGCTAATGGTTATCCATCCATCAAACCCCCACTTTAAGTCATGCTAATGGTCATCCATCCATCAAACCCCCACTTTAAGTCATGCTAATGGTTATCCATCCATCAAACCCCCACTTTAAGTCCTGCTAATGGTTATCCATCCATCAAACCCCCACTTTAAGTCCTGCTAATGGTTATCCATCCATCAAACCCCCACTTTAAGTCCTGCTAATGGTTATCCATCCATCAAACCCCCACTTTAAGTCATGCTAATGGTTATCCATCCATCAAACCCCCACTTTAAGTCCTGCTAATGGTTATCCATCCATCAAACCCCCACTTTAAGTCCTGCTAATGGTTATCCATCCATCAAACCCCCACTTTAAGTCATGCTAATGGTCATCCATCCATCAACCCCCACTTTAAGTCCTGCTAATGGTTATCCATCCATCAAACCCCCACTTTAAGTCATGCTAATGGTCATCCATCCATCAAACCCCCACTTTAAGTCCTGCTAATGGTTATCCATCAATCAACCCCCACTTTAAGTCATGCTAATGGTCATCCATCCATCAAACCCCCACTTTAAGTCCTGCTAATGGTTATCCATCCATCAAACCCCACTTTAAGTCATGCTAATGGTTATCCATCCATCAAACCCCCACTTTAAGTCCTGCTAATGGTTATCCATCCATCAAACCCCCACTTTAAGTCCTGCTAATGGTTATCCATCCATCAAACCCCACTTTAAGTCCTGCTAATGGTTATCCATCCATCAAACCCCCACTTTAAGTCCTGCTAATGGTTATCCATCCATCAAACCCCCACTTTAAGTCCTGCTAATGGTTATCCATCCATCAAACCCCCACTTTAAGTCATGCTAATGGTTATCCATCCATCAAACCCCCACTTTAAGTCATGCTAATGGTTATCCATCCATCAAACCCCCACTTTAAGTCCTGCTAATGGTTATCCATCCATCAAACCCCCACTTTAAGTCATGCTAATGGTTATCCATCCATCAAACCCCCACTTTAAGTCCTGCTAATGGTTATCCATCCATCAAACCCCCACTTTAAGTCCTGCTAATGGTTATCCCATCCATCAAACCCCCACTTTAAGTCATGCTAATGGTTATCCATCCATCAAACCCCCACTTTAAGTCCTGCTAATGGTTATCCATCCATCAACCCCCACTTTAAGTCATGCTAATGGTTATCCATCCATCAAACCCCCACTTTAAGTCCTGCTAATGGTTATCCATCCATCAAACCCCCACTTTAAGTCATGCTAATGGTTATCCATCCATCAAACCCCCACTTTAAGTCCTGCTAATGGTTATCCATCCATCAAACCCCCACTTTAAGTCCTGCTAATGGTTATCCATCCATCAAACCCCCACTTTAAGTCCTGCTAATGGTTATCCATCCATCAAACCCCCACTTTAAGTCCTGCTAATGGTTATCCATCCATCAAACCCCCACTTTAAGTCCTGCTAATGGTTATCCATCCATCAAACCCCCACTTTAAGTCATGCTAATGGTTATCCATCCATCAAACCCCCACTTTAAGTCCTGCTAATGGTTATCCATCCATCAATCCCCCACTTTAAGACCTGCTAATGGTTATCCATCCATCAAACCCCCACTTTAAGTCCTGCTAATGGTTATCCATCCATCAAACCCCCACTTTAAGTCCTGCTAATGGTTATCCATCCATCAATCCCCCACTTTAAGACCTGCTAATGGTTATCCATCCATCAAACCCCCACTTTAAGTCCTGCTAATGGTTATCCATCCATCAAACCAGTACTTGGTCCAGTAGCTTTAACACCAGTAATAACAGTCAGCGTTTTGCTAAAGGAACGTAGAAAAGTGTACATTTTCCAGGAGTTAGACCAGTGGCGAGCCGTGACTTTTATACCTAGGCCCTCTGACCCCCCCCCCCCCTTCCCTCGAAAAGAAAAAGAAAAAGAAGAGTTATTACGTCACAGCGTATACTTCAGCGGAATATCAAAACAACGGTCCGGGTGCCAAACGCATCAATGACAGCGACCCTCTACCACACAGAACAACACCATTTATAAACACCTATCCTGACAGGGCACCCACAGCCAAGGAACAATTAAACATGAATGAAGTCGGCACGGCGGCCCACTTTGAACATGCCTCCTACCTTTGATGATCAAATCACTGAAACACAAAGTCCATCCTCCTGTCCTTCTGGATGAAGCACTTGATGGCGGCTCATGCAGCTGATCCTTTGCCACTCCAGTTTATCATTGGAACTCAATCTTGAAAATGACTCGGTTAATAATTTCGCAACGATGTCCTCACTATCACTGACATGAGCCATCATGAGCGAACTGATGCTAATCAGAAATCTATCGATCATACATCTTAATCTATCGATTAGATTTATGATTCGAAAATTACAAAAGTAGGGTAGACATGTGGATATTATCCGGCTGAACAAAACGTGCATTTATCAAACAGGTTCGTTTTCCACAGACCTTATTTCCAGCTATTTTCCAAAACCCTCTGGAGAAATCCCGTTGCTTTGTTTACGAGGGAACCAGCAGCTTACTTCCGGGCTTTAGGACGCGTCACTGCCCACCCATTTAGAGGGAAGATATGATTGGTCAATTGTACTGTCATTTGACATTACTCTCTCGTTCAGTTCCTATAGCTGGCCCTCTGTGAATGTACAGAGGGACCAACGAGCTCTCCCGTCTTCACAGTGACTGCAGAGACGGCATTTAACCCTTCACATTCCAACAGAAACTGAAAAGGCAGATTCCAAGGATTTATTTCTTTGGAAATGTTATTTTAAATACAATTAAATCAAGTTATTTAGGTAAAACTAACTCAGAGAGGGCCTAGAGGGCCCTGACGGCTCACCACTGAGTTAGACACACCCAAAGTGAGAAATTAGACAAAGCCAAAGTGAGAAACAATGCACATTTTCAGGAGTTAGACACAGCCAAAGTAAGAAATAGTGTTCATTTCCAGGCGTTAGACACAGCCAAAGTGACAAACACTGTACCAGCAAATAGACAGAGCCTTGTTAGAAATACTACATTTTCTGGCCATTCTGTGCCATAAAAGCAAGAAAAACATGCTCATAAATCCGTTTGAAGTATCTGTCAGTGAGGATCAATAAACATGGCGGTGTTACATGTGATCTGTTTGTGTTTTCAGGCGGTGGGAGGGAACATCATGACGGCCAGCCCCATATCGGACCTCAACCCTGTGTTCATGGCAGCTGGCTGTAAACTCACGCTGGTGGACAAAGGTCACACACACACACACACATACACACACACACACACACACACACACACACACACACACACACACGGTAGGTTGGGGATATTCATTGAGTTTAGTTTTTGTAATATAAAGAGATAATATCAGTGCTTGACAGTGATCAATGTTTTCATATCAAATCTGCAGAGAATAACAACAGGGAACACTGCATCTCCTTCTCTGACCTGGTGGTTGGAGCAACCAAATTCAGTACTCTGGACACCATGATGTCGTCTTTGGGGATCTCCCTTAACTTTTCATTTTGGCTGATTTCCCAAACGGCCAGGGGAGTAGATAATACATTTCCGTCTGAGCTGCTCAACATGTTAGTGGCTCTCTGGAGGCGCACCTGCTGCTGTGCCTGGGGAAAACTAAATGTTGGTTGACCTGCATCGTGTGGATTTGCTATTGTGATTTTAGGGGATAGTTATAACAGGGGTGGATTAAGCTTTCAGGCAAATTTACAGCACTTATCTTTTTTGTAATAATCATGTCATTTCGGTGAGCCAGTCTTTTTCAGAAAAAAGGTTTGAGTAGTCGGTTCTTTTCATTTCAATGTGTTTGCCAAATGAACAGTAGAAGAGAGGATATTGCCAGTTGATTTATGTACACACAAACACACACACACACACACACACACACACACACACACACAACACACACACACACTTTCCTGGAATCTGTTTTTAGAGATCAGAGTCCACTGAAGGAAACACACATACACACACACACACACACACACACACACACTTTCCTGGAATCTGTTTTTATAGAGATCAGAGTCCACTGAAGGAACACACACACACACACACACTGCAGGTCATCCTCTCACTCCCTGACTGCGTGACATTTGTTTTGACAGGTGTAACAAAACAATTTTGACCCAGAACACAATCAGATAAAGTGATAAGGATTATACCGTGAAGACACGGTCATGGTGTGACCTCTCAAAGTGATGAGGATTATACCGTGAAGACACGGTCATGGTGTGACCTCTCAAAGTGATGAGGATTATACCGTGAAGACACGGTCATGGTGTGACCTCTCAAAGTGATGAGGATTATACCGTGAAGACACGGTCATGGTGTGACCTCTCAAAGTGATGAGGATTATACCGTGAAGACACGGTCATGGTGTGACCTCTCAAAGTGATGAGGATTATACCGTGAAGACACGGTCATGGTGTGACCTCTCAAAGTGCTGAGTCACTCTCTGACTATGAACTCTCATTATATCAGTAATAAGTAAGTATAAAGCTTGTGTGAGAAAACACATGTTTAACAGAAGCAAAGCCGGGTGTTTCAGAGAAGTGATCAGAAAGACAAACGCCTTTATTTGAGTGTTTTCTTCGAGGCCCCATTCAAGGTTCAAGGTTCAAGGTTCTTTATTGTCAAACTAACATAGCTACAGAGTAATTATGTCGTTGAAAATCTTAGGTCACAGGCTTCTCCAACAATGCAACACAATAATACAGATAAGCAGACAATATTAAAACAATATTAAAGTATATTATATTAAAAGTAATACGAAAAAGAAAAATAGTTTTTTTAAAAAGTGAGAGAAAAAAGTGGAATAGTGCGATACGAGTCTATATACAGGTTATTGGAATGATATATTAGATAATAGATAGATATTACTAAGTGAATGATGAATGTTATGAGATTGTTTCAGCAGTTCAGTTGTTGAACAGTCTTATTGCCTGTGGGATGAAGCTGTCTCTGTGTCTGGTTGTTTTTGTCCGGATGCTGCGGTAACGCCTGCCAGACGGCAGCAGACAGTTTGTGGCTGGGGGGATGGGGGTCTTTGATCATCCTGAGGGATTTCTTCCTGAGCCGCTGGGAGTAAAGGTGGCAGCTCCGTCCTGGTGATGTGCTCTGCCTTTTTCACCACCCTCTGTAAAGCCTTACGATTGAGGGCGGTGCAGCTGCCGTACCAGGCCGTGATGCAGCCAGTCAGGATCCTCTCTATGGTGCACCTGTAGAAGGTCAGGATGCTCTCTATGGTGCACCTGTAGAAGGTCAGGATCCTCTCTATGGTGCACCTCTAGAAGGTCAGGATCCTCTCTATGGTGCACCTGTAGAAGGTCAGGATGCTCTCTATGGTGCACCTGTAGAAGGTCAGGATGCTCTCTATGGTGCACCTGTAGAAGGTCAGGATGCTCTCTATGGTGCACCTGTAGAAGGTCAGGATCCTCTCTATGGTGCACCTGTAGAAGGTCAGGATGCTCTCTATGGTGCACCTGTAGAAGGTCAGGATGCTCTCTATGGTGCACCTGTAGAAGGTCAGGATGCTCTCTATGGTGCACCTGTAGAAGGTCAGGATGCTCTCTATGGTGCACCTGTAGAAGGTCAGGATCCTCTCTATGGTGCACCTGTAGAAGGTCAGGATGCTCTCTATGGTGCACCTGTAGAAGGTCAGGATGCTCTCTATGGTGCACCTGTAGAAGGTCAGGATGCTCTCTATGGTGCACCTGTAGAAGGTCAGGATCTCTATGGTGCACCTGTAGAAGGTCAGGATGCTCTCTATGGTGCACCTGTAGAAGGTCAGGATGCTCTCTATGGCACCTGTAGAAGGTCAGGATCCTCTCTATGGTGCACCTGTAGAAGGTCAGGATGCTCTCTATGGTGCACCTGTAGAAGGTCAGGATGCTCTCTATGGTGCACCTGTAGAAGGTCAGGATGCTCTCTATGGTGCACCTGTAGAAGGTCAGGATGCTCTCTATGGTGCACCTGTAGAAGGTCAGGATGCTCTCTATGGTGCACCTGTAGAAGGTCAGGATGCTCTCTATGGTGCACCTGTAGAAGGTCAGGATGCTCTCTATGGTGCACCTGTAGAAGGTCAGGATGCTCTCTATGGTGCACCTGTAGAAGGTCAGGATGCTCTCTATGGTGCACCTGTAGAAGGTCAGGATGCTCTCTATGGTGCACCTGTAGAAGGTCAGGATGCTCTCTATGGTGCACCTGTAGAAGGTCAGGATACTCTCTATGGTGCACCTGTAGAAGGTCAGGATGCTCTCTATGGTGCACCTGTAGAAGGTCAGGATGCTCTCTATGGTGCACCTGTAGAAGGTCAGGATGCTCTCTATGGGCACCTGTAGAAGGTCAGGATGCTCTCTATGGTGCACCTGTAGAAGGTCAGGATCCTCTCTATGGTGCACCTGTAGAAGGTCAGGATGCTCTCTATGGTGCACCTGTAGAAGGTCAGGATGCTCTCTATGGTGCACCTGTAGAAGGTCAGGATGCTCTCTATGGTGCACCTGTAGAAGGTCAGGATCCTCTCTATGGTGCACCTGTAGAAGGTCAGGATCCTCTCTATGGTGCACCTGTAGAAGGTCAGGATGCTCTCTATGGTGCACCTGTAGAAGGTCAGGATGCTCTCTATGGTGCACCTGTAGAAGGTCAGGATGCTCTCTATGGTGCACCTGTAGAAGGTCAGGATCCTCTCTATGGTGCACCTGTAGAAGGTCAGGATACTCTCTATGGTGCACCTGTAGAAGGTCAGGATACTCTCTATAGGCCTCTACACACCGGCCCGACTTTGGGAGTCAGAGGCCGTCCGAAGCCGTCAGAGGCAGTCGGGCATTCGCGTCGCACTACTCAGGTTGGTGTGTCGTCTCTTTACGGCACATTTTCAACCCTCCCCGCCTCCTCCCGCCGCCGATTCGACATGTTGAATCGGCCCGCGGGGCCAAAGAACGTCGGGACCAAATCAATCACTCTGATTGGCTGTTCAGCTTAGCGAATCAGTGCATCAGAAGTGAAGCGGAAGTGAGGGACCAAAACAAACGATAAGAAGGCACACACAGACGGCTAATCTTCCTCATTTTCATCTCACCCGGACGCAAGAGTTTCTTTTTTATCATGACGGCATGGAATGAAGAAAGTGAAGACCAACTGATCAACTGTTTATATTACTAAGTCTGTTCTTCTTCTCTCGGTGTATAAAACGCAGTCTGTCTTCCGGTTGTTGCCTCTTTTGAATGACGAATACACACTAACCGCCGCCTGCTGGTAAGGAGAGTTATTGCCACTCGTCGGCTGAAGTATTTGCGGTGTGTTCGTAGGCGGGCGGCTTTATCCGACGAAGCCAACGAAGCCCGACTTAGCTGACGTAAAAGTCGGGACGCCTTCGGTACGCGTTCTTTGGTCTCAGGTTGGTGTGTAGAGACCTTATGGTGCACCTGTAGAAGGTCAGGATGCTCTCTATGGTGCACCTGTAGAAGGTCAGGATCCTCTATGGTGCACCTGTAGAAGGTCAGGATCTCTCTATGGTGCACCTGTAGAAGGTCAGGATCTCTCTATGGTGCACCTGTAGAAGGTCAGGATGCTCTCTATGGTGCACCTGTAGAAGGTCAGGATGCTCTCTATGGTGCACCTGTAGAAGGTCAGGATGCTCTCTATGGTGCACCTGTAGAAGGTCAGGATGCTCTCTATGGTGCACCTGTAGAAGGTCAGGATCTCTCTATGGTGCACCTGTAGAAGGTCAGGATCTCTCTATGGTGCACCTGTAGAAGGTCAGGATCTCTCTATGGTGCACCTGTAGAAGGTCAGGATGCTCTCTATGGTGCACCTGTAGAAGGTCAGGATCTCTCTATGGTGCACCTGTAGAAGGTCAGGATGCTCTCTATGGTGCACCTGTAGAAGGTCAGGATCTCTCTATGGTGCACCTGTAGAAGGTCAGGATCTCTCTATGGTGCACCTGTAGAAGGTCAGGATCCTCTCTATGGTGCACCTGTAGAAGGTCAGGATCCTCTCTATGGTGCACCTGTAGAAGGTCAGGATCCTCTCTATGGTGCACCTGTAGAAGGTCAGGATCTCTCTATGGTGCACCTGTAGAAGGTCAGGATCCTCTCTATGGTGCACCTGTAGAAGGTCAGGATCCTCTCTATGGTGCACCTGTAGAAGGTCAGGATCTCTCTATGGTGCACCTGTAGAAGGTCAGGATGCTCTCTATGGTGCACCTGTAGAAGGTCAGGATCTCTCTATGGTGCACCTGTAGAAGGTCAGGATGCTCTCTATGGTGCACCTGTAGAAGGTCAGGATCTCTCTATGGTGCACCTGTAGAAGGTCAGGATCTCTCTATGGTGCACCTGTAGAAGGTCAGGATCTCTCTATGGTGCACCTGTAGAAGGTCAGGATGCTCTCTATGGTGCACCTGTAGAAGGTCAGGATCCTCTCTATGGTGCACCTGTAGAAGGTCAGGATCTCTCTATGGTGCACCTGTAGAAGGTCAGGATGCTCTCTATGGTGCACCTGTAGAAGGTCAGGATCTCTCTATGGTGCACCTGTAGAAGGTCAGGATCCTCTCTATGGTGCACCTGTAGAAGGTCAGGATCTCTCTCTATGGTGCACCTGTAGAAGTTGCAGAGTATCCTGGAATCCATTTGAACCTCCTCAGCCTGCGGAGGAAAAGAGCCGCTGTCGAGCTTTCTTGGTGATGGTGTTAGTGTGTGACTCCATGTCAGGTCCTCAGTGATGAGCCCATGTCAGGTCCTCAGTGATGAGTCCATGTCAGGTCCTCAGTGATGTGGACACCGAGGAACCTGAAGCTGCTGACTCTCTCCACCGCAGTCCCATTGATGGCGATGGGGGCGTGTCCCTCTCTCTGCTGCTTCCTGTAATCCACAATCAGCTCCTTTGTTTTGCTGACGTTGAGATGGAGGTTGTTATCCTGGCACCAAGATGTCAGGTTTCCGACCTCCTCTCTGTACGCCGTCTCGTCACCGTCGGTGATCTGGCGATGACGGTCGGTCGTCAGCAACTTCACGATGGTGTTGGAGCTGTGTGTGGCCACGCAGTCGTGAGTGAACAGGGAGTAGAGGAGAGGGCTGAGCACGCAGCCTTGAGGGGCTCCGGGTTGAGGATCAGGGTGGAGGATGTGATGTTTCCCACCCGCACTGCCTGGGGTCTGCCCGTCAGGAAGTTCAGGATCCAGTCACAGAGGGTGCTGTTGAGCCGAGGTCTCTGAGCTTGATGGCCAGCTTGGAGGGCACAATGGTATTGAATGCTGAACTGTAATCAATGAACAGCATTCTCACATATGTGTTCCTGTTCCTCTGGTCCAGGTGTGAGATGGCAGTGTGGATGGTGAGGGCTATGGCGTCGTCTGTGGACCTGTTTGCTCTGTAGGCAAACTGCAGGGGGTCCAGAGAGTCAGGGAGGGAGGAGGTGATGAAGGTTTTGACTAACCATTCTGCTTCCTGTGGTGTGTTCTATAGGTTTTTAGTGCATGTGAATGGTCTGCAGAGGCTACAATCCCTGTGTTCCCTCCCTTCACACTCCCTGCTGAATCACAGGCAGTATGAACATTAAAGCATGGAGACAGTTCCCAGTAGAGACACTACATACTGATATACACCTGAACATCAGCAGGAGAGGACTCTTTAAAGTAGAGACACTACATACTGATATACACCTGAACATCAGCAGGAGAGGACTCTTTAAAGCAGAGACACTACATACTGATATACACTGAACATCAGCAGGAGAGGACTCTTTAAAGCAGAGACACTACGTACTGATATACACCTGAACATCAGCAGGAGAGGACTCTTTAAAGTAGAGACTCTACATACTGATATACACCTGAACATCAGCAGGAGAGGACTCTTTAAAGTAGAGACTCTACATACTGATATACACCTGAACATCAGCAGGAGAGGACTCTTTAAAGTAGAGACACTACATACTGATATACACCTGAACATCAGCAGGAGAGGACTCTTTAAAGTAGAGACACTACATACTGATATACACCTGAACATCAGCAGGAGAGGACTCTTTAAAGTAGAGACACTACATACTGATATACACCTGAACATCAGCAGGAGAGGACTCTTTAAAGTAGAGACACTACATACTGATATACACCTGAACATCAGCAGGAGAGGACTCTTTAAAGTAGAGACACTACATACTGATATACACCTGAACATCAGCAGGAGAGGACTCTTTAAAGTAGAGACACTACATACTGATATACACCTGAACATCAGCAGGAGAGGACTCTTTAAAGTAGAGACACTACATACTGATACACACCTGAACATCAGCAGGAGAGGACTCTTTAAAGTAGAGACACTACATACTGATATACACCTGAACATCAGCAGGAGAGGACTCTTTAAAGTAGAGACACTACATACTGATATACACCTGAACATCAGCAGGAGAGGACTCTTTAAAGTAGAGACACTACATACTGATATACACCTGAACATCAGCAGGAGAGGACTCTTTAAAGTAGAGACACTACATACTGATATACACCTGAACATCAGCAGGAGAGGACTCTTTAAAGTAGAGACACTACATACTGATATACACCTGAACATCAGCAGGAGAGGACTCTTTAAAGTAGAGACACTACATACTGATATACACCTGAACATCAGCAGGAGAGGACTCTTTAAAGCAGAGACACTACGTACTGATATACACCTGAACATCAGCAGGATAGGACTCTTTAAAGTAGAGACACTACATACTGATATAGGTTTTGACTAACCATTCTGCTTCCTGTGGTGTGTTCTATAGGTTTTAGTGCATGTGAATGGTCTGCAGAGGCTACAATCCCTGTGTTCCCTCCCTTCACACTCCCTGCTGAATCACAGGCAGTATGAACATTAAAGCATGGAGACAGTTCCCAGTAGAGACACTACATACTGATATACACCTGAACATCAGCAGGAGAGGACTCTTTAAAGTAGAGACACTACATACTGATATACACCTGAACATCAGCAGGAGAGGACTCTTTAAAGTAGAGACACTACATACTGATATACACCTGAACATCAGCAGGAGAGGACTCTTTAAAGTAGAGACACTACATACTGATATACACCTGAACATCAGCAGGAGAGGACTCTTTAAAGTAGAGACACTACATACTGATATACACCTGAACATCAGCAGGAGAGGACTCTTTAAAGCAGAGACACTACATACTGATATACACCTGAACATCAGCAGGATAGGACTCTTTAAAGTAGAGACACTACATACTGATATACACCTGAAAATCAGCAGGAGAGGACTCTTTAAAGTAGAGACACTACATACTGATATACACCTGAACATCAGCAGGAGAGGACTCTTTAAAGTAGAGACACTACATACTGATATACACCTGAACATCAGCAGGAGAGGACTCTTTAAAGCAGAGACACTACGTACTGATATACACCTGAACATCAGCAGGAGAGGACTCTTTAAAGCAGAGACACTACGTACTGATATACACCTGAACATCAGCAGGATATGTCCTTTTAAGAGTCTTTCAACACATCAGGGGAGTTTGTATGAACAGCTGTTGCCCTTTGACCCTCAGACGGCAGCAGAGAGGTTCAGATGGATGACGGCTTCTTCACCGGCTACAGAAAGACCATTCTGCGCCCGCAGGAGATCCTGCTGTCCATCCTCATCCCGTACAGCAAGAAGGTAGAAACCATCACATGTGATCTTTACAGCATCCTCTGGGACCCAAAGCATGCTCTGACAGAGAATCTGAACTGCTACCATCTGATCACTAAAGTCCGCCTGAAGCATCCTCTGTGCTCCAGTCAGCCTGAAGCATCCTCTGTGCTCCAGTCAGCCTGAAGCATCCTCTGTGCTCCAGTCAGCCTGAAGCATCCTCTGTGCTCCAGTCAGCCTGAAGCATCCTCTGTGCTCCAGTCAGCCTGAAGCATCCTCTGTGCTCCAGTCAGCCTGAAGCATCCTCTGTGCTCCAGTCAGCCTGAAGCATCCTCTGTGCTCCAGTCAGCATGAAGCATCCTCTGTGCTCCAGTCAGCCTGAAGCATCCTCTGTGCTCCAGTCAGCCTGAAGCATCCTCTGTGCTCCAGTCAGCCTGAAGCATCCTTTGTGCTCCAGTCAGCCTGAAGCATCCTCTGTGCTCCAGTCAGCCTGAAGCATCCTCTGTGCTCCAGTCAGCCTGAAGCATCCTCTGTGGTCAGCCTGAAGCATCCTTAGTGCTCCTGTCAGTCCTCTCAGTGAACACAGAGCTACAGATCAGATGCACGCTGAAGGCTCTTTGAGCAGCTCTCTCTGATCCTGCTGTGATGTTCCATGTTCCATGTTGTTTGTTTCTCATGAGTCTTGATGTGTGTCTGTTGATGTTCCACATGGAGCTGCTGTGATGCAAGGAGCATTTCAGACTTCATCTGACCACTAAAGTATTATCGTATCGTATTTATGTCCTCAGAATCAGTTCGTGTCGGCCTTCAAACAGTCTCCTCGGCGTGAGGACGACATCAGCGTCGTGACGGCAGCGATGAGCGTCGTCTTCTCCTCAGGGACGGACATCGTGGAGGAGCTGAGGCTGAGCTATGGAGGCATGGCGGCCACTACCAAACTGGCCATGAAGACGGGGAACAAACTGCTGGGAAGGTAAGAGAAGAAGTGAAGTCAGGAAGTCAGGTGATCAGGAACTGAAGCTGTGAGGAAGTCAGGTGATCAGGAACTGAAGCTGTGAGGAAGTCAGGTGATCAGGAACTGAAGCTGTGAGGAAGTCAGGTGATCAGGAACTGAAGCTGTGAGGAAGTCAGGTGATCAGGAACTGAAGCTGTGAGGAAGTCAGGTGATCAGGAACTCATGATAGGTAGGCAAGGCAAGGCAAGTTTACTTATATAGCACATGTTAAGGCAATTCAAAGTGCTTTACAAAATGAAAGACAATAAAAGCATTAAGATGAGATGAGATGAGATGAGATGAGATGAGATGAGATGAGATGAGATGAGATGAGATGAGATGAGATGAGATGAGATGAGATGAGATGGAGCTTTATTCAGGAGTTTAACAGCAACAGGGAAAGAATGAAAAACAGGACAGATTCACAGATCAAAGATACAAATACAAGTTTCCAGTCTCAAGGCTTTTATTGTCATGTGTGCATAGCTACAGTTTATATATAATAATCCTCTATCTTTGGTAGGCCTTGGGGGAGGAGCTCCTGCAGGAAGCTTGCTCCTCATTGGCCGAGGAGATGACCCTCGACCCCTCTGCGCCTGGCGGCATGGTGACGTACCGACGAACTTTGACCCTGAGTCTCTTCTATAAATTCTACCTGACGGTTCTTCAGAAGCTCAGAGATCAGGGGGTGAAGGGGGGGAGCTTCAGTCTGAATACCTGAGTGCATCAGAGATCTTTCACCCAGAGACCCCCTGCAGTGCTCAGATCTACCAGGTACAGGGGGCTTTAAAGGGGACCTATTATGCAAAATCCACTTCTTCATGTCTCTTCTACATCAACATGTGTCCCCTCTTCTTCATGTCTCTTCTACATCAACATGTGTCCCCTCTGTGTAAAGAGACTCTCAACATGTGTCCCCTCTGTGTAAAGAGACTCTCTCTTTACACAGAGGGGACACATGTCTTTCCTACATCAACATGTGTCCCCTCTTCTTCATGTCTCTTCTACATCAACATGTGTCCCCTCTTCTTCATGTCTCTTCTACATCAACATGTGTCCCCTCTTCTTCATGTCTCTTCTACATCAACATGTGTCCCCTCTGTGTAAAGAGACTCTCTCTTTACACAGAGGGGACACATGTCTCTTCTACATCAACATGTGTCCCCTCTGTGTAAAGACACTCTCTCTTTACACAGAGGGGACACATGTCTTTCCTACATCAACATGTGTCCCCTCTGTGTAAAGAGACTCTCTCTTTACACAGAGGGGACACATGTCTTTCCTACATCAACATGTGTCCCCTCTTCTTCATGTCTCTTCTACATCCATCAACATGTGTCCCCTCTTCTTAATGTCTCTTCTACATCAACATGTGTCCCCTCTTCTTCATGTCTCTTCTACATCAACATGTGTCCCCTCTTCTTCATGTCTCTTCTACATCAGCATGTGTCCCTCTTCTTCATGTCTCTTCTACATCAACATGTGTCCCCTCTGTGTAAAGAGACTCTCTCTTTACACAGAGGGGACACATGTCTTTCCTACATCAACATGTGTCCCCTCTTCTTCATGTCTCTTCTACATCCATCAACATGTGTCCCCTCTTCTTCATGTCTGTTCTACATCAACATGTGTCCCCTCTTCTTCATGTCTCTTCTACATCAGCATGTGTCCCCTCTTCTTCATGTCTCTTCTACATCAACATGTGTCCCCTCTTCTTCATGTCTCTTCTACATCAACATGTGTCCCCTCTTCTTCATGTCTCTTCTACATCACCATGTGTCCCCTCTGTGTAAAGAGACTCTGAAAGTTTCAGGAACAAAGATTCTCTCTCTTTTTGTCCTGATCCATTTCTATAAAAACCTGTCTGAAAATGAGCTGATCAGATTTTGGCCACTTGATGATGTCATAACGATGTTTTGTCTTGTGTAACCCCCCCCCCCCTTATCACCTGAATGTCCTCCTAGAGCACCATTGAGTTCTTTGTAACCAAATGTCTCTCAGAGGGGCGTGGGGAGGGGCTCCTTATTTTCATCTAAAGTAACAGACAGAGAATCAGCACTTTGGAAACAGGGCTGAAACAGAGGGGATTATGGGTAATGCTGCAATGATCTGTTTGGTGTTTCAGCCAATCAGAGACAGGCTCTGGATATATCTGAGACCTGGAATATATGCCTAAAAATAGCATGATAGGAGACCTTTAAATCTACTGTAATGCCTCCTGTGTCCTGCAGGCAGTGCCAGAGGGGCGGAGCCTGGAGGACGTGCTGGGACGTCCCATGATGCACCTCTCTGCGCTGCAGCAGGCGACCGGCGAGGCTCTGTACTGCGACGACGTACCGCTGTACGAGAACGAGCTCTACCTGGCGCTCATTACCAGCACAAAGGCACACGCTAACATCATGTAAGCTCCTCCCACAACTGCTAACTAGGAGTTAACTAACTAGTGAAGTTTAAAGTGTTTACTAGTGACAAAATGCTAACGAGGAGGCGGGACATACGCCTTGTTGAGGCTTCCTATTGGATCTCCAGTTAAAAATTACCAATCATGTTGAGCACTAGTTCCGACAACACCGGCAACACTCTGACTAGTGCACTACTGTTCTAGTTACTAGGTTAACTCATTGAGCTTCATTAACTAATTAATTCATTTAGTTTACTAGACATCTCTGCTTACTAGATAACAACCAAAACAGCTCGTTATTTAACTAGTTAAGTCAACAAAAACTCAGATTATTTAACTACTGAGTGTTTTCAAGAGTTATTAACAAGTGTGTTTTCAAAAGTTAACAAGTTGAGTGAACTTGTTGAGAGATAACTAACCCGTGTCTCAGCTCTATAGACTCCTCTCTAGTTGAGATAACTAACCTGTGTCTCAGCTCTATAGACTCCTCTCTAGTTGAGAGATAACTAACCCGTGTCTCAGCTCTATAGACTCCTCTCTAGTTGAGATAACTAACCTGTGTCTCAGCTCTATAGACTCCTCTCTAGTTGAGAGATAACTAACCCGTGTCTCAGCTCTATAGACTCCTCTCTAGTTGAGATAACTAACCCGTGTCTCAGCTCTATAGACTCCTCTCTAGTTGAGAGATAACTAACCCGTGTCTCAGCTCTATAGACTCCTCTCTAGTTGAGATAACTAACCTGTGTCTCAGCTCTATAGACTCCTCTCTAGTTGAGATAACTAACCCGTGTCTCAGCTCTATAGACTCCTCTCTAGTTGAGAGTTAACTAACCCGTGTCTCAGCTCTATAGACTCCTCTCTAGTTGAGAGTTAACTAACCCGTGTCTCAGCTCTATAGACTCCTCTCTAGTTGAGATAACTAACCCGTGTCTCAGCTCTATAGACTCCTCTCTAGTTGAGAGTTAACTAACCCGTGTCTCAGCTCTATAGACTCCTCTCTAGTTGAGAGATAACTAACCCGTGTCTCAGCTCTATAGACTCCTCTCTAGTTGAGAGTTAACTAACCCGTGTCTCAGCTCTATAGACTCCTCTCTAGTTGAGAGTTAACTAACCCGTGTCTCAGCTCTATAGACTCCTCTCTAGTTGAGATAACTAACCCGTGTCTCAGCTCTATAGACTCCTCTCTAGTTGAGAGTTAACTAACCCGTGTCTCAGCTCTATAGACTCCTCTCTAGTTGAGAGATAACTAACCTGTCTCAGCTCTATAGACTCCTCTCTAGTTGAGAGATAACTAACCCGTGTCTCAGCTCTATAGACTCCTCTCTAGTTGAGAGATAACTAACCCGTGTCTCAGCTCTATAGACTCCTCTCTAGTTGAGTTAACTAACCTGTGTCTCAGCTCTATAGACTCCTCTCTAGTTGAGAGTTAACTAACCCGTGTCTCAGCTCTATAGACTCCTCTCTAGTTGAGAGTTAACTAACCCGTGTCTCAGCTCTATAGACTCCTCTCTAGTTGAGATAACTAACCCGTGTCTCAGCTCTATAGACTCCTCTCTAGTTGAGTTAACTAACCTGTGTCTCAGCTCTATAGAATCCTCTCTAGTTGAGAGTAACTAACCCGTGTCTCAGCTCTATAGACTCCTCTCTAGTTGAGAGATAACTAACCTGTGTCTCAGCTCTATAGACTCCTCTCTAGTTGAGAGATAACTAACCCGTGTCTCAGCTCTATAGACTCCTCTCTAGTTGAGAGATAACTAACCCGTGTCTCAGCTCTATAGACTCCTCTCTAGTTGAGAGATAACTAACCCGTGTCTCAGCTCTATAGACTCCTCTCTAGTTGAGATAACTAACCTGTGTCTCAGCTCTATAGACTCCTCTCTAGTTGAGAGTTAACTAACCCGTGTCTCAGCTCTATAGACTCCTCTCTAGTTGAGAGATAACTAACCTGTGTCTCAGCTCTATAGACTCCTCTCTAGTTGAGAGATAACTAACCCGTGTCTCAGCTCTATAGACTCCTCTCTAGTTGAGAGATAACTAACCCTGTCTCAGCTCTATAGACTCCTCTCTAGTTGAGAGATAACTAACCCGTGTCTCAGCTCTATAGAATCCTCTCTAGTTGAGAGATAACTAACCGTGTCTCAGCTCTATAGACTCCTCTCTAGTTGAGATAACTAACCCGTGTCTCAGCTCTATAGACTCCTCTCTAGTTGAGAGATAACTAACCCGTGTCTCAGCTCTATAGAATCCTCTCTAGTTGAGAGATAACTAACCCGTGTCTCAGCTCTATAGACTCCTCTCTAGTTGAAAGATAACTAACCTGTGTCTCAGCTCTATAGACTCCTCTCTAGTTGAGAGATAACTAACCCGTGTCTCAGCTCTATAGACTCCTCTCTAGTTGAGAGATAACTAACCCGTGTCTCAGCTCTATAGACTCCTCTCTAGTTGAGAGATAACTAACCCGTTGTCTCAGCTCTATAGACTCCTCTCTAGTTGAGAGATAACTAACCCGTGTCTCAGCTCTATAGACTCTCTCTAGTTGAGAATAACTAACCCGTGTCTCAGCTCTATAGACTCCTCTCTAGTTAGAGATAACTAACCCGTATTCTCAGCTCTATAGACTCCTCTCTATTGAGAGTTAACTAACCCGTTGTCTCAGCTCTATAGACTCCTCTCTAGTTGAGAGTTCTAACCCGTGTCTCAGCTCTCAATCAATCAATCAATCAATGTTTATTTATATAGCCCAATATCACAAATGTTACATTTGTCTCAGTGGACTTCACAGTTTGTACAGAATATCAGTAGACAATACGACACCTCTGTCCTTAGACCCTCACATCGTACAAGGAAAAACTTCCAGAAAAAGGAAAAACCCCACAGTTTTTAAGGGGGAAAAAAATGGAGAGAACCTCAGGGAGAGCAACAGAGGAGGGATCCCTCCCCAGGACGGACAGACGTCAATAGATGCCGTGTGTAAATTGAGAAGATAACTAACCCGTGTCTCAGCTCTATAGACTCCTCTCTAGTTGAGTTAACTAACCCGTGTTCTCAGCTCTATAGACTCCTCTCTAGTTGAGAGATAAACTAACCCGTGTCTCAGCTCTATAGACTCCTCTCTAGTTGAGAGTTAACTAACCTGTGTCTCAGCTCTATAGACTCCTCTCTAGTTGAGAGATAACTAACCCGTGTCTCAGCTCTATAGACTCCTCTCTAGTTGAGAGATAACTAACCCGTGTCTCAGCTCTATAGACTCCTCTCTAGTTGAGGTAACTAACCCGTGTCTCAGCTCTATAGACTCCTCTCTAGTTGAGAGATAACTAACCCGTGTCTCAGCTCTATAGACTCCTCTCTAGTTGGAGTTAACTAACCCGTGTTCTCAGCTCTATAGACTCCTCTCTAGTTGAGAGATAACTAACCTGTGTCTCAGCTCTATAGACTCCTCTCTAGTTGAGATAACTAACCCGTGTCTCAGCTCTATAGACTCCTCTCTAGTTGAGAGATAACTAACCCGTGTCTCAGCTCTATAGACTCCTCTCTAGTTGAGAGATAACTAACCCGTGTCTCAGCTCTATAGACTCCTCTCTATTGAGATAACTGACCCGTGTCTCAGCTCTATAGACTCCTCTCTAGTTGAGAGATAACTAACCCGTGTCTCAGCTCTATAGACTCCTCTCTAGTTGAGAGATAACTAACCCGTGTCAGCTCTATAGACTCCTCTCTAGTTGAGAGATAACTAACCCGTGTCTCAGCTCTATAGACTCTTCTCTAGTTGAGAGATAACTAACCCGTGTCTCAGCTCTATAGACTCCTCTCTAGTTGAGAGATAACTAACCCGTGTCTCAGCTCTATAGACTCCTCTCTAGTTGAGAGATAACTAACACCGTGTCTCAGCTCTATAGACTCCTCTCTAGTTGAGTTAACTAACCCGTGTCTCAGCTCTATAGAATCCTCTCTAGTTGAGAGATAACTAACCCTGTTCTCAGCTCTATAGACTCCTCTCTAGTTGAGAGATAACTAACCTGTGTCTCAGCTCTATAGACTCCTCTCTAGTTGAGAGTTAACTAACCTGTGTCTCAGCTCTATAGACTCCTCTCTAGTTGAGAGATAACTAACCTGTGTCTCAGCTCTATAGACTCCTCTCTAGTTGAGAGATAACTAACCTTGTCTCAGCTCTATAGACTCCTCTCTAGTTGAGAGATAACTAACCCGTGTCTCAGCTCTATAGACTCCTCTCTAGTTGAGAGATACTAACCCGTGTCTCAGCTCTATAGACTCCTCTCTAGTTGAGAGATAACTAACCCGTGTCTCAGCTCTATAGACTCCTCTCTAGTTGAGAGATAACTAACCTGTGTCTCAGCTCTATAGACTCCTCTCTAGTTGAGATAACTAACCCGTGTCTCAGCTCTATAGACTCCTCTCTAGTTGAGAGATAACTAACCCGTGTCTCAGCTCTATAGACTCCTCTCTAGTTGAGAGATAACTAACCTGTGTCTCAGCTCTATAGACTCCTCTCTAGTTGAGAGATAACTAACCCGTGTCTCAGCTCTATAGACTCCTCTCTAGTTGAGAGATAACAACCCGTGTCTCAGCTCTATAGACTCCTCTCTAGTTGAGAGATAACTAACCCGTGTCTCAGCTCTATAGAATCCTCTCTAGTTGAGAGATAACTAACCCGGTGTTCTCAGCTCTATAGACTCCTCTCTAGTTGAGAGATAACTAACCTGTGTCTCAGCTCTATAGACTCCTCTCTAGTTGAGAGTTAACTACCTGTGTCTCAGCTCTATAGACTCCTCTCTAGTTGAGAGATAACTAACCCGTGTCTCAGCTCTATAGACTCCTCTCTAGTTGAGAGATACTAACCCGTGTTCTCAGCTCTATAGACTCCTCTCTAGTTGAGATAACTAACCCGTGTTCTCAGCTCTATAGACTCCTCTCTAGTTGAGTTAACTAACCGTGTTCTCAGCTCTATAGACTCCTCTCTAGTTGAGAGATAACTAACCTGTGTCTCAGCTCTATAGACTCCTCTCTAGTTGAGATAACTAACCCGTGTCTCAGCTCTATAGACTCCTCTCTAGTTGAGAGATACTAACCCGTGTCTCAGCTCTATAGACTCCTCTCTAGTTGAGAGATAACTAACCCGTGTCTCAGCTCTATAGACTCCTCTCTAGTTGAGATAACTAACCCGTGTCTCAGCTCTATAGACTCCTCTCTAGTTGAGTTAACTAACCCGTGTTCTCAGCTCTATAGACTCCTCTCTAGTTGAGAGATAACTAACCTGTCTCAGCTCTATAGACTCCTCTCTAGTTGAGTTAACTAACCCGTATTCTCAGCTCTATAGACTCCTCTCTAGTTGAGTTAACTAACCCGTGTCTCAGCTCTATAGACTCCTCTCTAGTTTGAGAGATAACTAACCCGTGTCTCAGCTCTATAGACTCCTCTCTAGTTGAGAGATAACTAACCCGTGTTCTCAGCTCTATAGACTCCTCTCTAGTTGAGATAACTAACCCGTGTTCTCAGCTCTATAGACTCCTCTCTAGTTGAGTTAACTAACCCGTGTTCTCAGCTCTATAGACTCCTCTCTAGTTGAGAGATAACTAACCTGTGTCTCAGCTCTATAGACTCCTCTCTAGTTGAGATAACTAACCGTGTCTCAGCTCTATAGACTCCTCTCTAGTTGAGAGATAACTAACCCGTGTTCTCAGCTCTATAGACTCCTCTCTAGTTGAGAGATAACTAACCCGTGTCTCAGCTCTATAGACTCCTCTCTAGTTGAGATAACTAACCCGTGTCTCAGCTCTATAGACTCCTCTCTAGTTGAGTTAACTAACCCGTGTTCTCAGCTCTATAGACTCCTCTCTAGTTGAGAATAACTAACCCGTGTCTCAGCTCTATAGACTCCTCTCTAGTTGAGTTAACTAACCCGTATTCTCAGCTCTATAGACTCCTCTCTAGTTGAGTTAACTAACCCGTGTTCTCAGCTCTATAGACTCCTCTCTAGTTGAGAGATAACTAACCCGTGTCTCAGCTCTATAGACTCTCTCTAGTTGAGAGTTAACTAACCTGTGTCTCAGCTCTATAGACTCCTCTCTAGTTGAGTTAACTAACCCGTATTCTCAGCTCTATAGACTCCTCTCTAGTTGAGAGATAACTAACCCGTGTCTCAGCTCTATAGACTCCTCTCTAGTTGAGAGATAACTAACCCTGTCTCAGCTCTATAGACTCCTCTCTAGTTGAGTTAACTAACCCGTGTCTCAGCTCTATAGACTCCTCTCTAGTTGAGAGATAACTAACCCGTGTCTCAGCTCTATAGACTCCTCTCTAGTTGAGATAACTAACCTGTGTCTCAGCTCTATAGACTCCTCTCTAGTTGAGATAACTAACCTGTGTATCAGCTCTATAGACTCCTCTCTAGTTGAGTTAACTAACCCGTGTCTCAGCTCTATAGACTCCTCTCTAGTTGAGTTAACTAACCCGTGTTCTCAGCTCTATAGACTCCTCTCTAGTTGAGTTAACTAACCCGTGTCTCAGCTCTATAGACTCCTCTCTAGTTGAGTTAACTAACCCGTGTTCTCAGCTCTATAGACTCCTCTCTAGTGAGTTAACTAACCCGTGTCTCAGCTCTATAGACTCCTCTCTAGTTGAGTTAACTAACCCGTGTTCTCAGCTCTATAGACTCTCTCTAGTTGAGTTAACTAACCCGTGTTCTCAGCTCTATAGGACTCCTCTCTAGTTGAGTTAACTAACCCGTGTCTCAGCTCTATAGACTCCTCTCTAGTTGAGATAACTAACCCGTGTCTCAGCTCTATAGACTCCTCTCTAGTTGAGAGATAACTAACCTGTGTCTCAGCTCTATAGACTCCTCTCTAGTTGAGAGATAACTAACCTGTGTCTCAGCTCTATAGACTCCTCTCTAGTTGAGAGAAACTAACCCGTGTCTCAGCTCTATAGACTCCTCTCTAGTTGAGAGTTAACTAACCCGTGTCTCAGCTCTATAGACTCCTCTCTAGTTGAGATAACTAACCCGTGTCTCAGCTCTATAGACTCCTCTCTAGTTGAGAGATAACTAACCCGTGTCTCAGCTCTATAGACTCCTCTCTAGTTGAGAGATAACTAACCCGTGTCTCAGCTCTATAGACTCCTCTCTAGTTGAGAGAAACTAACCCGTGTCTCAGCTCTATAGACTCCTCTCTAGTTGAGAGATAACTAACCGTGTCTCAGCTCTATAGACTCCTCTCTAGTTGAGAGATAACTAACCCGTGTCTCAGCTCTATAGACTCCTCTCTAGTTGAGAGATAACTAACCCGTGTCTCAGCTCTATAGACTCCTCTCTAGTTGAGAGATAACTAACCCGTGTCTCAGCTCTATAGACTCCTCTCTAGTTGAGAGTTAACTAACCTGTGTCTCAGCTCTATAGACTCCTCTCTAGTTGAGAGATAACTAACCCGTGTCTCAGCTCTATAGACTCCTCTCTAGTTGAGAGATAACTAACCCGTGTCTCAGCTCTATAGACTCCTCTCTAGTTGAGAGATAACTAACCTGTGTCTCAGCTCTATAGACTCCTCTCTAGTTGAGTTAACTAACCCGTGTCTCAGCTCTATAGACTCCTCTCTAGTTGAGTTAACTAACCCGTGTTCTCAGCTCTATAGACTCCTCTCTAGTTGAGAGTTAACTAACCTGTGTCTCAGCTCTATAGACTCCTCTCTAGTTGAGAGATAACTAACCCGTGTCTCAGCTCTATAGACTCCTCTCTAGTTGAGAGATAACTAACCTGTGTCTCAGCTCTATAGACTCCTCTCTAGTTGAGAACTAACCCGGTCTCAGCTCTATAGACTCCTCTCAGTGAGTTGTTAACTAACCCGTGTTCTCAGCTCTATAGACTCCTCTCTAGTTGAGTTAACTAACCCGTGTCTCAGCTCTATAGACTCCTCTCTAGTTGAGAGATAACTAACCCGTGTCTCAGCTCTATAGACTCCTCTCTAGTTGAGAGATAACTAACCCGTGTCTCAGCTCTATAGACTCCTCTCTAGTTGAGTTAACTAACCCGTGTCTCAGCTCTATAGACTCCTCTCTAGTTGAGTTAACTAACCCGTGTTCTCAGCTCTATAGACTCCTCTCTAGTTGAGTTAACTAACCCGTGTCTCAGCTCTATAGACTCCTCTCTAGTTGAGAGATAACTAACCCGTGTCTCAGCTCTATAGACTCCTCTTAGTTGAGTTAACTAACCCGTGTTCTCAGCTCTATAGACTCCTCTGCAGCGGAGGTGATGCCAGGTGTTGTTTGCTGTGTGTTTGCCTCTGATATTCGGGCAGTAACGCTACGGGACCGATCCATTACGACGAGACGGTGCTCGCTGACCAAGAGGTGAGTTCCTGTGGACCAATCAGGAGCCTCCCTCAGAGCCCGCCCACACTGACAGGTGCTTCCTTTACTCTCTACAGGTGACGTGTGTCGGACACATCATCGGAGCCGTGGTGGCTGAAACTCAGCTGGAAGCTCAGAGAGCAGCTAAAGCTGTGAAGGTTCAATACGAGGAGCTAAAGCCCATCATCACCATTCAGGAAGCCATCGCTAACCAGTCCTTCCACCAGCCAATCAGAACCATCCAGAACGGAGACCTGGAGGCGGGCTTTAAGCAGGCCGACCACATCCTGGAGGGTAGGGACTGATAGAGAGCCACTTCCTGTTAATAATAATAATACACTTTATTTGTATAGCACCGTTCATGCACAAAGCAGCCCAAAGTGCTTTACAGAACAACGTAAAACATCAACAGTGATCCGTATGAAATTCCCTTGAAGTAAAGTTGACAAGAAATTAAAATAGGTTAAAATAAAACAATTTCAAAAAGAAAATGAAACATGTAAAATAAAAGAAAAATACAGTAAAACATGGACATTGATACCAGTGAGAATTGAAAGTTAAAAGCTGCTCAGGTGCTGACTGCTGATTGGTTGATGGTCCGACAGGTGAGATGCACATTGGAGGGCAGGAGCATTTCTACCTGGAGACCAACGTCACCCTGGCTGTTCCTCGAGAGGACGGAGAGATGGAGCTGTTCGTCTCTACGCAGGCTCCCACCAAAACACAGGTAATACTACTCTGAAGTAATACTCTGAAACACAGGTAATACTACTCTGAAGTAATACTCTGAAACACAGGTAATACTACTCTGAAGTAATACTCTGAAACACAGGTAATACTACTCTGAAGTAATACTCTGAAACACAGGTAATACTACTCTGAAACATGGGTAGTAATACTCTGAAACACAGGTATACTACTCTGAAACATGGGTAGTAATACTCTGAAACACAGGTAATACTACTCTGAAGTAATACTCTGAAACACAGGTAATACTACTCTGAAGTACTACTCTGAAACACAGGTAATACTACTCTGAAACATGGGTAGTAATACTCTGAAACACAGGTAATAATACTCTGAAACACAGGTAGTAATACTCTGAAACATGGGTAACAACACTCTGAAACACAGGTAATACTACTCTGAAACACAGGTAATACTACTCTGAAACATGGGTAGTAATACTCTGAAACACAGGTAATACTACTCTGAAGTAATACTCTGAAACACAGGTAATACTACTCTGAAGTAATACTCTGAAACACAGGTAATACTACTCTGAAACATGGGTAGTAATACTCTGAAACACAGGTAATACTACTCTGAAACATGGGTAGTAATACTCTGAAACACAGGTAATACTACTCTGAAACATGGGTCGTAATACTCTGAAACACAGGTAATAATACTCTGAAACACAGGTAGTAATACTCTGAAACATGGGTAACAACACTCTGAAACACAGGTAATACTACTCTGAAACACAGGTAATACTACTCTGAAACATGGTTAGTAATACTCTGAAACACAGGTAGTAACACAGGTAGTAATACTCTGAAACATGGGTAGTAATACAGGTAGTAATACTCTGAAACATGGGTAGTAATACTCTGAAACACAGGTAATACTACTCTGAAACACAGGTAGTAATACTCTGAAACACAGGTATTAACACAGGTAGTAATACTCTGAAACATGGGTAGTAACACAGGTAGTAATACTCTGAAACATGGGTAGTAATACTCTGAAACACAGGTAGTAACACAGGTAGTAATACTCTGAAACATGGGTAGTAACACAGGTAGTAATACTCTGAAACATGGGTAGTAATACTCTGAAACACAGGTAGTAACACAGGTAGTAATACTCTGAAACACAGGTAGTAATACTCTGAAACACAGGTAGTAATACTCTGAAACACAGGTAGTAATACTCTGAAACATGGGTAGTAATACTCTGAAACACAGGTAGTAACACAGGTAGTAATACTCTGAAACACAGGTAGTAACACAGGTAGTAATACTCTGAAACACAGGTAGTAATACTCTGTAACACAGGTAGTAATACTCTGAAACACAGGTAGTAATACTCTGTAACACAGGTAGTAATACTCTGAAACACAGGTAGTAATAGAAACTCTGAAACACAGGTAGTAATACTCTGTAACACAGGTAGTAATACTCTGAAACACAGGTAGTAATACTTGAATCTACTAATACATATGATATTAAAACGCTATCTCTCTCAGTCTCTGGTGGCGAAGGCTCTGGGCGTCTCGGCCAATCGGGTGGTGGTGCGGGTGAAGAGGATGGGGGGGGGCTTCGGGGGGAAGGAGTCCCGCAGCACGCTGCTGTCCACCGTGGTCGCCGTGGCAGCCAACAAGTGAGAATACAGCTTTAATTAGAGGCTCTTATTTTGAAATGTCTAATTATCATGTTCACGTAGATTCTCTTATTTTGAAATGTAGAATATCTAGCTACTATATCAAAATAGATTCTCTTACAGTGTAAGGCTCACACTGTAAGCCTAAGGCTTACAGTGTGAGCCTTACACTGTAAGCCTTACAGTGTGAGCCTTACAGTGTGAGCCTTACACTGTGAGCCTTACAGTGTGAGCCTTACAGTGTGAGCCTTACACTGTGAGCCTTACAGTGTGAGCCTTACAGTGTGAGCCTTACACTGTGAGCCTTACAGTGTGAGCCTTACACTGTGAGCCTTACTGTGAGCCTTACAGTGTGAGCCTTACAGTGTGAGCCTTACAGTGTGAGCCTTACAGTGTGAGCCTTACACTGTGAGCCTTACAGTGTGAGCCTTACAGTGTGAGCCTTACACTGTGAGCCTTACAGTGTGAGCCTTACAGTGTAAGGCTCACACTTACAGTCATTGCTTTCTGACGGACTTGACCCTTTTACTCTTCAGGTTGCATGGGGGACATTAGTAGCAGTCTACTGCCATGCTATTCAGTTCACTTTCTCCTACTTCCTGTTCCCGGTTTCCTGTCTAACCTTCAGTACACATTTCACAAAAATATAAATGTGCAAATATGAAACATACAGGTCAATATCCCCTTGCTATTGGTAGCTGAACTGTCAATACCCCAAAACATATTCTTAGATATAAATACTTAATTTTTAGTTATTTAGACACAATTAACACTTATAGTTTCATGTCTTGTTACATAAGAATAGATCATTTGTTAGGTGTTATTATGGGAGAATCACTATTCTTGTGGCACTACTGCCTCATTAGGCCCATATTGAGCAGCGCATATTAAGACCAAAACTCATGTACAACAACTTCCTTACTTGCAACAAATAAGCACTAATTAGAGGGTTATTGAGGAAAAACTCTCAACTAATGGCTTATTACTTGTAGAATACGGTCATGTAGAATAAGGCATTAATAAGTGTTTGATAATGACTAATAAAGAGCCAATATACTGCTAATATGCACGTTCATTAACAACTAGTTGATGGTGAATATGTGTACCTTAATATAAAGTGTTACCCTAAAGTCTACTTGTGTTCCAGGCTACGGAGGCCTGTGAGGTGCATGCTGGACCGAGACGAGGACATGTTGATCTCTGGGGGGACACCCCTTCTACGGGAAATACAAGGTGGGGGGGGTTCATTACTAGCAGTTGAAGTCTTGTAGTACTTTTGGCAGCAAGAGTCATTTTAAAGTTGTATAATTAGGGCATTTTGAGACCTGCACTTAATTTGCTTTGGTTTGATTCAGGGATGAATGAGTATCTTCTTCCTCTTCTTCTTCCTCTTCTTCCTCTTCCTCTTCCTCTCTCTTGCAGGTGGGTTTCCTGAACAGTGGAAAGGTTGTGGCTCTGGACGTGTCGTACTACAGTAACGTAGGAAACTCCATGGACCTCTCTCTGTCGGTGAGTCTCTTCTCTAACAGCCGTCCTCTCCATGTTGACGATGTGCTGATGTCTGTTTGTCTGTTTGTCCTCCAGGTGATGGAGCGCGCTCTCTTCCACATGGAGAACTCGTACAGTCTGACCAACGTTAGAGGCCGTGGCTTCCTGTGTAAAACCAACCTGCCGTCAAACACCGCCTTCAGAGGCTTCGGAGGACCTCAAGGGATGATGGTGACGGAGAACTGGATCACTGATGTGGCTCAGAGCCTGGGGAAGCCTTCTGATGAGGTACGTGAGGGGAGGAGCTAATGTTGGGCTATAAAGGAACTACAGCACGGTCACATGACTTAACGTCACCACCTCTAAGCTAAAGGAGGCTAATGTTGGGCTATAAAGGAACTACAGCGCGGTCACATGACTTAACGTCACCACCGCTAAGCTAAAGGAGGCTAATGTTGGGCTATAAAGGAACTACAGCACGGTCACATGACTTAACGTCACCACCGCTAAGCTAAAGGAGGCTAATGTTGGGCTATAAAGAAACTACAGCACGGTCACATGACTTAACGTCACCACCTCTAAGCTAAAGGTGGCTAATGTTGGGCTATAAAGGAACTACAGCACGGTCACATGACTTAACGTCACCACCGCTAAGCTAAAGGAGGCTAATGTTGGGCTATAAAGAAACTACAGCACGGTCACATGACTTAACGTCACCACCTCTAAGCTAAAGGAGGCTAATGTTGGGCTATAAAGGAACTACAGCACGGTCACATGACTTCACGTCACCACCGCTAAGCTAAAGGTGGCTAATGTTGGGCTATAAAGGAACTACAGCACGGTCACATGACTTCACGTCACCACCGCTAAGCTAAAGGAGGCTAATGTTGGGCTATAAAGGAACTACAGCACGGTCACATGACTTCACGTCACCACCGCTAAGCTAAAGGTGGCTAATGTTGGGCTAT
>JAAKFY010000005.1:747075-767215 GCA_011823955.1 Dissostichus mawsoni
CCGGTTCAGGAGTCAGGCACAAATCAGGCAAGTATCAGGAGTGAATCAGGCATAAAAAAGGCACAAATTAGACACAAATCAGGCAGTAATCAGGGGCAGAAATCAGGCAGTAATCAGGGGCAGAAATCAGGCAGTAATCAGGCAGAAATCAGGGGCAGAAATCAGGCAGAAATCAGGCAGTAATCAGGCAGTAATCAGGGGCAGAAATCAGGCACTTATCAGGCAGTAATCAGGGGCAGAAATCAGGCAGAAATCAGGCAGTAATCAGGGGCAGAAATCAGGCAGTAATCAGGGGCAGAAATCAGGCACTTATCAGGCAGTAATCAGGGGCAGAAATCAGGCAGAAATCAGGCAGTAATCAGGGGCAGAAATCAGGCAGAAATCAGGCAGTAATCAGGGCAGAAATCAGGCAGTAATCAGGCAGTAATCAGAGGCAGAAATCAGGCAGTAATCAGGGGCAGAAATCAGGCAGAAATCAGGAGTAAATGAGGCCCGAATCTGCCTCTAAACACAGAGAAAGTCAAAGCCTGGCTCTTGTGATCGTGCCTCGGTTGTCTGATTGAAAGGTTGTTTTTCTGCATCTCTTTCACACATGTCTTCTGTCTCTGTGTTGCAGTGTCCTCCTGCAGAGCCAGGCTCCTTCACACCGTGGTCTGTTCAGGTGTGATCCTCTAAAACACCACAGAGACCAAAGAAATGAGACATCTTCAGGACTACAGCTACTGATTTGCTAAAGGAATCACCTTATAATCCTTCATACACATAACATTCATCGTAAAGCTTTAACAGGACTATCTAACTTACACTGTGAAATCAAACGTCATTATTTCAATTGTTCACCCTGATTGGTGCTGCACTTTAACCTCAGTACGATTAAATAACCACTAATATATTGAGATGATGCATTCATGAAATAAAAGACTTTAGAAACACGGTTTGCTGATCGTTTATTTCTGCAGAAAACAAACTCATACTGACTTGCAGACTTCTTTTAAATTCACATTTACTACTCTGGTAATTGTTCATGCTGATCGGCGCTGCACTTTAACATCAGTACGATTCAATTAATGAACCACTAATATATTGAGTTGTTGCATTAATGAAATGAAACCCATAGAAACACGGTTTGCTGCACGTTTATTTCTGCAGAAACACACCGTCATATTGATTCTAAAGCGACGGCTTCTTTTAAACCTCACATTTACTCTACGTGGACAAACTTCATTAGCATTTAGCTCTAGTTTTGTTTACTCGTCGTCCGTGCTCTCGATGGCTTTCCTCATCCAGCGGCCCATCCTGAACAGGTGTGTGTAGAAACCGTATTTCCCGTCACGATCACACCCTCGCCCCACGACACGATGCCCATCTGGTACCAGCGGTTATCTGCCGGGTACTGAGAGGAAGAGAAGGGTCAGATTTAAAGCACTTTTCAACACAAGGCAAAGTGCTTTCAACAATGAAAGACATTAAGAGCATGAAACACATGAGAAACATTCACAAGGTAAAGAACAGTCACAGTGCAGTGTGAGAAGTGAAGAGTTCCATTAGAAGCAAAAAGAAAGTCTTCAGCCTGGATTTAAAAGGCGTCAGAGTTGCAGATATTTGGAAATATCCCTCACCAGACGCTCACCTCCAGCTCTAGTCTTCCTGTGACGTTTCCTCCATGTTCCTGTTTCCCTGAGACCCCCTCCCATCTTTGGCCTTTAAACCACTCTGCTAACCTTTTATATCTCTTTCCTCCATGTTCCTGTTTCCCTGTGACCCCCTCCCATCTTTGGCCTTTAAACCACTTTTCTGACCTTTTATATCTCTTTCCTCCATGTTCCTGTTTCCCTGTGACCCCATCCCATCTTTGGCCTTTAAACCACTTTTCTGACCTTTTATATCTCTTTCCTCCATGTTCCTGTTTCCCTGTGACCCCTCCCATCTTTGGCCTTTAAACCACTTTTCTGACCTTTTATATCTCTTTCCTCCATGTTCCTGTTTCCCTGAGACCCCATCCCATCTTTGGCCTTTAAAACCACTTTTCTAACCTTTTATATCTCTTTCCTCCATGTTCCTGTTTCCCTGTGACCCCATCCCATCTTTGGCCTTTAAACCACTTTTCTGACCTTTTATATCTCTTTCCTCCATGTTCCTGTTTCCTGTGACCCCATCCCATCTTTGGCCTTTAAACCACTTTTCTGACCTTTTATATCTCTTTCCTCCATGTTCCTGTTTCCCTGAGACCCCCTCCCATCTTTGGCCTTTTAAAACCACTTTTCTGACCTTTTATATCTCTTTCCTCCATGTTCCTGTTTCCTGAGACCCCATCCCATCTTTGGCCTTTAAACCACTTTCTGACCTTTTATATCTCTTTCCTCCATGTTCCTGTTTCCCGTGACCCCATCCCATCTTTGCCTTTAAACCACTTTTCTGACCTTTTATATCTCTTTCCTCCATGTTCCTGTTTCCCTGTGACCCCATCCCATCTTTGGCCTTTAAACCACTTTTCTGACCTTTTATATCTCTTTCCTCCATGTTCCTGTTTCCCTGAGACCCCCTCCCATCTTTGGCCTTTAAACCACTTTTCTGACCTTTTATATCTCTTTCCTCCATGTTCCTGTTTCCCTGAGACCCCTCCCATCTTTGGCCTTTAAACCACTTTCTGACCTTTTATATCTCTTTCCTCCATGTTCCTGTTTCCCTGAGACCCCATCCCATCTTTGGCCTTTAAACCACTTTTCTGACCTTTTATATCTCTTTCCTCCATGTTCCTGTTTCCCTGAGACCCCATCCCATCTTTGGCCTTTAAACCACTTTTCTGACCTTTTATATCTCTTTCCTCCATGTTCCTGTTTCCCTGGACCCCATCCCATCTTTGGCCTTTAAACCACTTTTCTAACCTTTTATATCTCTTTCCTCCATGTTCCTGTTTCCCTGAGACCCCATCCCATCTTTGGCCTTTAAACCACTCTGACCTTTTATATCTCTTTCCTCCATGTTCCTGTTTCCCTGACCCCATCCCATCTTTGGCCTTTAAACCACTTTTCTGACCTTTTATATCTCTTTCCTCCATGTTCCTGTTTCCCTGTGACCCCATCCCATCTTTGGCCTTTAAACCACTCTGCTAACCTTTTATATCTCTTTCCTCCATGTTCCTGCTTCCCTGAGACCCCATCCCATTTGGCCTTTAAACCACTTTTCTAACCTTTTATATCTCTTTCCTCCATGTTCCTGTTTCCCTGAGACCCCATCCCATCTTTGGCCTTTAAACCACTTTTCTAACCTTTTATATCTCTTTCCTCCATGTTCCTGTTTCCCTGTGACCCCATCCCATCTTTGGCCTTTAAACCACTTTTCTGACCTTTTATATCTCTTTCCTCCATGTTCCTGTTTCCCTGTGACCCCATCCCATCTTGGCCTTTAAACCACTTTTCTGACCTTTTATATCTCTTTCCTCCATGTTCCTGTTTCCCTGTGACCCCATCCCATCTTTGGCCTTTAAACCACTTTTCTAACCTTTTATATCTCTTTCCTCCATGTTCCTGTTTCCCTGTGACCCCATCCCATCTTTGGCCTTTAAACCACTTTCTAACCTTTTATATCTCTTTCCTCCATGTTCCTGTTTCCCTGAGACCCCATCCCATCTTTGGCCTTTAAACCACTTTTCTAACCTTTTATATCTCTTTCCTCCATGTTCCTGTTTCCCTGAGACCCCATCCCATCTTTGGCCTTTAAACCACTTTTCACCTTTTATATCTCTTTCCTCCATGTTCCTGTTTCCCTGTGACCCCATCCCATCTTTGGCCTTTAAACCACTTTTCTGACCTTTTATATCTCTTTCCTCCATGTTCCTGTTTCCCTGTGACCCCATCCCATCTTGGGCCTTTAAACCATTTCTGACCTTTTATATCTCTTTCCTCCATGTTCCTGTTTCCCTGTGACCCCATCCCATCTTTGGCCTTTAAACCACTTTTCTAACCTTTTATATCTCTTTCCTCCATGTTCCTGTTTCCCTGAGACCCCATCCCATCTTTGGCCTTTAAACCACTTTTCTGACCTTTTATATCTCTTTCCTCCATGTTCCTGTTTCCCTGTGACCCCCCCATCTTTGGCCTTTAAACCACTTTTCTGACCTTTTATATCTCTTTCCTCCATGTTCCTGTTTCCCTGAGACCCCATCCCATCTTTGGCCTTTAAACCACTTGCTAACCTTTTATATCTCTTTCCTCCATGTTCCTGTTTCCCTGTGACCCCATCCCATCTTTGGCCTTTAAACCACTTTTCTGACCTTTTATATCTCTTTCCTCCATGTTCCTGTTTCCCTGTGACCCCATCCCATCTTGGGCCTTTAAACCACTTTTCTTTTCAATTCCCAGAATGAGGATATTTAAACCTTCAGGTAGTCCAGGGTTGCCAACTCTCACGCATCTGGCGTGTGACACACGCTTTCACTCTCACTCTCTCACGCTGCCCAAACTATTCTCACGCCAAAAACAAGATGAACCGGCGATCGCTTTTGGCTGGTTACTTCACCACTCTTAACAACGTTAACAGACAGCAGAGCAGGGAGCCGGTTGGCCAATCCCCGACCCGTATTGCTCAGATCTAAGATCCAGTAGAAATTGATAAAAAGTCAAAGTCTGCTGCTTATTGTTCTACTAGGCCAAAATAGAGTCAAAGAGTATATGAGAGTGAGAGTGCGTTAATTCATATATTCGGCAGTTTGGAGTAAGTCTGTAGATTTGTTTGTGTGTGTGTGTTTCATATATAGGCCTCTCATGATAATTAATTTTGTTGGATACATTTTCCCGGAAATGATTGCGATAAACGATAATATTGTCGGCACCGTTGTACGACCATTTTAGACCACTGACATAATGATAATAATAATAATAATTCAAGTACATCCTTTCAAACTGCTAGTCACATCCTCATGTAAATGGCAATTTATCGAGTTCATTTTTATTTATCGTACGATGAGTCAATGAATTGCTTATCGCGACAGGCACACAATACAACAGTGGAAACAAACATGACTTTCATTAGTGAATGAAACTGTGTGCCCTTTATAGTCTGTGTCCAATATTGTGTATTTGTATATATTGTATATATATCCTATATATATGCTAAGGTCCCGCTACTGACACGATAGCAGTCATTTAGTGCATATGTGTAATTAAACCCATGATATCAAAATCTCACTCCAGCCAGGTCCCCAAAGCTGGCAACCCTGACGTAGACTTTAACGACCAACGGTTGAGCAAGAAATCCTAATTATTTGCTGCTTTTCTAACGTGAAAACAGCCGTACCTTCATCACAAACGGTCCACCGCTGTCTCCCTCGCAGGCGTCGCCACGTACTGCGTCATCGGGTTTAAATCCTGCCACAGAAACATATAATATATTCAAGATTCAAGATTCAAGTCTTTATCATCATGTGCTCAGCAGCTCCAGTGTAGATATGTCAATGAAAATCTGAAGTCACAGGCTCCTCCAACAGTTTGGTCAGAGTATTTTTAAACACGGGTATCTGTACTTCTACTTGAGTGAAGGATGTGTGTACTTCTCCTCTCTGGTTATCAGTATAAAGTTGAGAGTTACCGGCACAGAACATGTTGTCCGTGGTCTTCACGTTGGTGGAGGCGCGGCAGATGTCCGGGTCTACGATCGGGAGGTGGATCTGTTGGAGAACCTTCGGTAAGTTCCTCGCTGACGGGTTCCAGGTTTCCTTCAGGTTCCCCAACCCGTGACCCGGCCTTTAAATCCAGAAGTCATCAGTCTGTGAGGAGGAAACAGAGGTCAGTAACCAGTGAAACCCCGTTTTGAAGGTCCCCTATTATACTATTTTAGGCATATATTATAGGTCTCAGATTTATAAAAATATCTCTCCAGTACAGGTTAGCTCTGAGTGTTAGCGATGTTAATGTAAACACGGACCATATTACTTCCAGAACACGTCTCATTGTTTCTGACAGCAACGTTTCTGATTGGCCCGTGGGTGTAAAGCCCGCCCACATTTTAGTAATGTGGTCATGACGCAGCAAATCTGGATCAGCTCCGTTGTTCCCCGTTTTTAGAGATGTGGGTACGGATGAAAAGAGAGAGGGTTTATTTCCTGACACTTTGTGAGTCTCCTGACACACCGGGGACACACCGGGGAAACACCAGGGACACACCGGGGACACATGGTGATGTAGAAAAGACATCAGAAAGTGCATTTTGCATGATAGGACACCTTTAAAGATATTGATAGGAGACCTTTAGAGGCCGTGTGTTCCCGTGTTTCTTACGTCTTGGCGACCTTCTTGCTCGGCAGGCAGATGGGATGGATCTGATCCGTGAAGACGACCGGCCTGCGGAGGTGAAGCAGAGCGATGTCTCGGTTCAGATTCACCTTCCAGTTGTACTTCGGGTGAACGATGATCTCATCGATGGCCACGATCTTCTCAATGCCGCGCTCAAACCTGGAGAAATCATCAAGAAAGTCATGCTGTGATCAGACAAACAACCAACCAACCAACCAATAGACAAACAGAAGGTCTTACTGGGCGCGGTTGTGTTTTCCCAGTCTGACCAGGATGTCGCTGGCGGTGAAGTTCTTGTTCCAGGGCGGGTAGAGGATGCAGTGAGCGGCCGTGAGGATCCATTGATCGCTGATCAGACTGGCTCCACACAGAAGCTCCTGAGGGCTGCGCTTATACAGCATCACCTGCCTGAACACACACAAAGTCCGGGGAATGAGTCAGCATCGTGAGTTTTAAAGAACCCTGAAATGAATCAGCATTATGAGCCTTAAAACCTAACTAGTCGGAAAAACTTGGACGTTTTTCAAAAAGATCTTCCAAATCAGCAGGAAACGGAGCCGGTGCGAAGCTAACTTCAGGGATCGGAACTGCAAACATTGTGTTTTTTGTAGTTACCACGGTGCTGAGGCCACCTCGGCGTCGTCACCCCCGACGATGCGCTTGGCTGCGTACGATTCAAGAAGCTCTGACTCCTTCGAGTCGAGTTTGTTGATCTTCTCGAACAGCGGGCGCTCTCCACAGGCTGCCAACAATCAGAGAACAGTGAACCAGATGTTTACAGAAATACAGTTAACGATAGTTTGGACTTCCTGCTTATCTACGAGTTATTTATCGGCACTCACCGGTCTCTCCTTGTCCAAAAGTTCGAGGTTGGTAGAAGGTTTTCCTGGCGGGACCGAGAACACTTCGCTCGCGGTCAGCGGTCTCCTCGTTCAAATCGATCAGCAGATCCTCTGAGAGACAGACAGGAAGTTCATTAATGTCCTCACAGTATCCTGAAGTATCTCAGTACTGCAGAAGTACTGAGATACTTCATTAATGTCCTCACAGTATCCTGAAGTATCTCAGTACTGCAGAAGTACTGAGATACTTCATTAATGTCCTCACAGTGTCCTGAAGTATCTCAGTACTGCAGAAGTACTGAGATACTTCATTAATGTCCTCACAGTGTCCTGAAGTATCTCAGTACTGCAGAAGTACTGAGATACTTCATTAATGTCCTCACAGTGTCCTGAAGTATCTCAGTACTGCAGAAGTACTGAGATACTTCATTAATGTCCTCACAGTGTCCTGTAGTATCTCAGTACTTTAGTAGTACTCACCACACACATCCAGGTCGCAGTAATCCACCGTCACGTTTCCAGAGACCCTCACGTAGCACCAGGGTCCCTCTGGGTCGTTGTCGGGGTTTCTGCACTTGTTTCCGTCCAGAAGGACTTCGGGGATGAACTCTTTGTCCACACTGAGTTTCTTTGCCTCTGGAGACGCCCACTTCATGCAGGCGTGACCCCCCAACGTGACGGACAGGTCCCCGATGTAGTCGATGCCGTAGTTTGGTAAACAGACGCCCGTTTTGATTTGTTCAGGAGCCACAGTGGGCGGGACAAAGGCCTCACCTGTGAGGGAAAGAGTTGTTGTTCAGGTATGCCAGAAAACTCTCAGTGCTCCCCGGCTTGAGCTTCAACCTCAGGATCCATGTATCTGTGATCCTCTCCAGAATGGAAGGAGTCATCACATACAGAGCATCAACTAGTTCCTGAACAGTGTCCTTCACATGCTGATATCCAAGAGAGGGAGTTACACATTCACAAGATGGAGGAATAGAAAGCAGTATTCAATGTTTACTTCAGATTAGCTCCACGTCAGAAATGATCATGCTTGTCATATGTCTCTCTCCATAGAGGCTGAATCATCATGTTAATCACATAGCTATCATATGCCTCAAACAGTCCTGATGCTCTTCTAGGTAATCAGACATCCTGTCATGTTCACAGCTACAGTTGGGATACCTTTGTTAGGATGTTACTCTCATGTTGGAAGAGGACATTCACTATTTTCCAAAAAAGGTAGTATTGGGTTTGCAGCTCAACAGAATAACATTGCTGTTGATGGTAGTGTTTGGTTGGTTCTACAGCAGGTACTTGCCACAGGTAGGGACCCTGCAGGGCTCCTTCTGAACTGTGGGATCTTTGGTGAAACACCAGGGTCCCTCTGAGCGCTGGTCAGGGTTTCGACAGAAGTTCTCCTGCAGGACGCTGTCTGGTTCTGAAGCGTTGAACTCCCTGCAGACAGAAAAGCAGATTCAGGTGGAGTATTTGTTCTGTTTGTCTCTTCATTGTTTATGTTAGTTAATAAGTTGGTTGGTTGTTCATATTTTGGTTGGTTAGTTAGTTGGGTCGTTTATTAGTATGTTGGTTGGTCGGTCGGTCGGTCGGTCGGTCGGTCGGTCGGTCGGTCGGTCGGTCGGTCTATTGGTTGGTTGGGTGTGGTGTGTTGGTGTGTGGTGGTTGGTTGGTTGGTGTTGGTGTGTTGGTGTGTTGGTGTGTTGGTGTGTTGGTGTGTTGGTTGGTTGGTGTGTTGGTGTGTTGGTGTGTTGGTGTGTTGGTGTGTTGGTTGGTTGGTGTGTTGGTGTGTTGGTGTGTTGGTGTGTTGGTGTGTTGGTTGGTTGGTTGTCTATTGGTTGGTTGGTGTGTTGGTGTGTTGGTGTGTTGGTTGGTTGGTTGTCTATTGGTTGGTTGGTGTGTTGGTGTGTTGGTGTGTTGGTGTGTTGGTGTGTTGGTTGGTTGGTTGTCTATTGGTTAGTTGGTGTGGTTGGTGTGTGGTGTGTTGGTGTGTTGGTGTGTTGGTGTGTTGGTTGGTTGGTTGTCTATTGGTTGGTTGGTGTGTTGGTGTGTTGGTGTGTGGTGTGTGGGTTGGTTGGTGTGTTGGTGTGTTGGTGTGTTGGTGTGTTGGTGTGTTGGTTGGTTGGTGTGTTGGTGTGTTGGTGTGTTGGTGTGTGGTGTGTTGGTGTGTTGGTGTGTTGGTTGGTTGGTGTGTTGGTGTGTTGGGTGTTGGTGTGTTGGTGTGTTGGTGTGTTGGTGTGTTGGTGTGTTGGTGTGTTGGTTGGTTGGTGTGTTGGTGTGTTGGTGTGTTGGTTGGTTGGTTGTCTATTGGTTGGTTGGTGTGTTGGTGTGTTGGTGTGTGGTGTGTTGGTTGGTGGTGTGTTGGTGTGTTGGTGTGTTGGTGTGTTGGTGTGTTGGTGTGTTGGTGTGTTGGGTGTTGGTGTGTTGGTTGGTTGGTGTGTTGGTGTGTGGTGTGTGGTTGGTTGTCGGTCGGTCGGTCGGTCGGTCGGCGGTCGGTCGGTCGGTCGGTCGGGTCGGTCGATTGTTTGTTTGTTTGTTATTGGTTGGGTTGTTTGTTTGTCTATTGGTAGGTAGGTTGGTGTGTTAGTTAGGTACCTTATTATGGGATGTGGGAAGCTGGATGTCCAGTACTGACACTGTCGTCCTGACTTTGTGATGTTGATGTTTCCTTCATAGTTCACTCCTGTACCAGAAATACACTGTCCTACACACACACACACACACAACACACACACCACACACACACACACACACACACACACACACACACACACACACACACACACACACACACACCACACACCACACACACACCACAACACACACACAGGTTGTCAGTGGTATATGTGTATTTAATTGCATTAACTGATTTTAATGTTAACTTTATTTGTATTTACCTTCAATACACTGTCTGACAATGTTGATGTTGTTCTGAGTTCTGCTCATCTGAGTCCCTTTACAATCTGAGAGACAGACAGGTGAGAGACAGACAGACAGACAGACAGACAGACAGACAGACAGACAGACAGACAGACAGACACACGGACGGAGGGACACACACACACACAGAGACGACAGACAGACAGACAGACAGACAGACAGACAGACAGACAGACAGACAGACAGACAGACAGACAGGTGAGAGACAGACACACACACAGACAGACAGGTAGTTAGATGTGTGTGTACTCAGGTTGTGTGTGTTATGTGATCTGTTTCTGGACGTTGTTCTGTGTGCAGAGCAGAGAAACGTCAGATTAAAAGTTACACCGGGGATAATAATCAAATGAAAATAAAAATTAATTAATAATTATAATAAATATAAAATTCATAAACAATAATAAATATATAAATATATATATTATATATTAATTGCTGCAGAACTCACCCAGATTTTGGTCCAGAATTTTCCTGAAGAGGAGAGAGTTTCTGGTTAATAATGAACGAAAGTGTACTGAGGAATACTTCTACGAGTATTATCACTGTAGTATTATCACTGTAGTATTATAACTGTAGTATTATCACTGTAGTATTATAACTGTAGTATTACTGTAGTATTATCACTGTAGTATTATCACTGTAGTATTATAACTGTAGTATTACTGTAGTATTATCACTGTAGTATTATAACTGTAGTATTATCACTGTAGTATTATCACTGTAGTATTATAACTGTAGTATTTACTGTAGTATTATCACTGTAGTATTATCACTGTAGTATTATCACTGTAGTATTATCACTGTAGTATTATCACTGTAGTATTATCACTGTAGTATTATAACTGTAGTATAACTAGTAATATAACTGTAGTATTATAACTGTAGTATTATCACTGTAGTATTATCACTGTAGTATTATCACTGTAGTATTATCACTGTAGTATTATCACTGTAGTATTATCACTGTAGTATTATCACTGTAGTATTATAACTGTAGTAAACTGTAGTATTATAACTGTAGTATTATAACTGTAGTATAACTGTAGTATTATCACTGTAGTATTATAACTGTAGTATTATCACTGTAGTATCACTGTAGTATTATAACTGTAGTATTATAACTGTAGTATTATAACTGTAGTATTATCACTGTAGTATCACTGTAGTATTATCACTGTAGTATTAAACTGTAGTATTATCACTGTAGTATCACTGTAGTATTATCACTGTAGTATTATCACTGTAGTATTATAACTGTAGTATTATAACTGTAGTATTATAACTGTAGTATTATCACTGTAGTATTATCACTGTAGTATTATAACTGTAGTATTATAACTGTAGTATTATCACTGTAGTATTATCACTGTAGTATTATCACTGTAGTATTATAACTGTAGTATTATAACTGTAGTATTATAACTGTAGTAATTAACTGTAGTATTATCACTGTAGTATAACTGTAGTATTATAACTGTAGTATTATAACTGTAGTATTATAACGTAGTATTATAACTGTAGTATCACTGTAGTATTATAAACTGTAGTATTATAACTGTAGTATCACTGTAGTATATCACTGTAGTATTATAACTGTAGTATTATAACTGTAGTATTATAACTGTAGTATTATCACTGTAGTATTATCACTGTAGTATTATCACTGTAGTATTATAACTGTAGTATTATAACTGTAGTATTATCACTGTAGTATTATCACTGTAGTATTATCACTGTAGTATTATAACTGTAGTATTATAACTGTAGTATTATAACTGTAGTATATAACTGTAGTATTATCACTGTAGTATCACTGTAGTATTATAACTGTAGTATTATAACTGTAGTATTATAACTGTAGTATTATAACTGTAGTATTATCACTGTAGTATTATAACTGTAGTATTATCACTGTAGTATTATCACTGTAGTATTATCACTGTAGTATTATAACTGTAGTATTATCACTGTAGTATTATCACTGTAGTATTATCACTGTAGTATTAAAACTGTAGTATTATCACTGTAGTATTATCACTGTAGTATTATCACTGTAGTATTATAACTGTAGTATTATAACTGTAGTAGTATAACTGTAGTATTATCACTGTAGTATCACTGTAGTATTATAACTGTAGTATTATAACTGTAGTATTATAACTGTAGTATTATCACTGTAGTATTATCACTGTAGTATTATAACTGTAGTAGTATAACTGTAGTAGTATAACTGTAGTATTATCACTGTAGTATCACTGTAGTATTATAACTGTAGTATTATCACTGTAGTATTATCACTGTAGTATTATCACTGTAGTATTATAACTGTAGTATTATAACTGTAGTAGTATAACTGTAGTATTATCACTGTAGTATCACTGTAGTATTATAACTGTAGTATTATAATGTAGTATTATAACTGTAGTATTATCACTGTAGTATTATCACTGTAGTATTATCACTGTAGTATTATAACTGTAGTATAACTGTAGTATTATAACTGTAGTATTATAACTGTAGTATTATCACTGTAGTATTATAACTGTAGTATTATCACTGTAGTATCACTGTAGTATTATAACTGTAGTATTATAACTGTAGTATTATAACTGTAGTATTATCACTGTAGTATTATAACTGTAGTATTATCACTGTAGTATTATAACTGTAGTATTATCACTGTAGTATTATAACTGTAGTAGTATAACTGTAGTAGTATAACTGTAGTATTATAACTGTAGTATTATAACTGTAGTAGTATAACTGTAGTAGTATAACTGTAGTTTATCACTGTAGTATTATAACTGTAGTATTATAACTGTAGTAGTATAACTGTAGTATTATAACTGTAGTATTATAACTGTAGTATTATAACTGTAGTATTATAACTGTAGTATTATAACTGTAGTAGTATAACTGTAGTAGTATAACTGTAGTATTATCACTGTAGTATTATAAACTGTAGTATTATAACTGTAGTAGTATAACTGTAGTATATCACTGTAGTATTATAACTGTAGTATTATAACTGTAGTATTATAACTGTAGTAGTATAACTGTGTATTATCACTGTAGTATCACTGTAGTATTATAACTGTAGTATTATCACTGTAGTATTATAACTGTAGTATTATCACTGTAGTATTATAACTGTAGTATTATCACTGTAGTATTATAACTGTAGTATTATCACTGTAGTATTATAACTGTAGTATTATAACTGTAGTAGTATAACTGTAGTATTATAACTGTAGTAGTATAACGTAGTAGTATAACTGTAGTATATCACTACTGTAGTATTAAACTGTAGTATTATAACTGTAGTAGTATAACTGTAGTATTATAACTGTAGTATTATAACTGTAGTATTATAACTGTGTATTATAACTGTAGTATTAAACTGTAGTAGTATAACTGTAGTAGTATAACTGTAGTATTATCACTGTAGTATTATAACTGTAGTATTATAACTGTAGTAGTATAACTGTAGTATTATCACTGTAGTATTATAACTGTAGTATTATAACTGTAGTATTATCACTGTAGTATTATAACTGTAGTATTATCACTGTAGTATTATCACTGTAGTATTATAACTGTAGTATAACTGTAGTATTATAACTGTAGTATTATAACTGTAGTATTATAACTGTAGTATCACTGTAGTATTATCACTGTAGTATTATAACTGTAGTATTATAACTGTAGTATTAAACTGTAGTATCACTGTAGTATTATACGTAGTATCACTGTAGTATTATAACTGTAGTATATAACTGTAGTATTATAACTGTAGTATCACTGTAGTATTATAAACTGTAGTAGTATAACTGTAGTATTATCACTGTAGTATCACTGTAGTATTATCACTGTAGTATTATAACTGTAGTATAACTGTAGTATTATAACTGTAGTATTATAACTGTAGTATTATAAACTGTAGTATCACTGTAGTATTATAACTGTAGTATTATAACTGTAGTATTATCACTGTAGTATTATAACTGTAGTATTATAACTGTAGTATTATCACTGTAGTATTATACTGTAGTATTATCACTGTAGTATCACTGTAGTATTATAACTGTAGTATTATCACTGTAGTATTATAACTGTAGTATTATAACTGTAGTATTATAACTGTAGTATCACTGTAGTATTATAACTGTAGTATTATAAACTGTAGTATCACTGTAGTATTATAACTGTAGTAGTATAAACTGTAGTATTATCACTGTAGTATCACTGTAGTATTATAACTGTAGTTATTATAACTGTAGTATTATAACTGTAGTATTATCACTGTAGTATTATCACTGTAGTATTATCACTGTAGTATTATCACTGTAGTATTATCACTGTAGTATTATCACTGTAGTATTATAACTGTAGTATAACTGTAGTATTATAACTGTAGTATTATAACTGTAGTATTATAACTGTAGTATTATAACTGTAGTATTATAACTGTAGTATTATAACTGTAGTATTATAACTGTAGTATTATCACTGTAGTATTATAACTGTAGTAGTATAACTGTAGTATAACTGTAGTATTATCACTGTAGTATTATAACTGTAGTAGTATCACTGTAGTATTATCACTGTAGTATTATCACTGTAGTAGTATAACTGTAGTATAACTGTAGTATTATCACTGTAGTATTATAACTGTAGTATTATAACTGTAGTATTATCACTGTAGTATTATAACTGTAGTAGTATAACTGTAGTATAACTGTAGTATTATAACTGTAGTAGTATAAACTGTAGTATTATAACTGTAGTATTATCACTGTAGTATTATCACTGTAGTATTATCACTGTAGTATTATAACTGTAGTATTATCACTGTAGTATTAAACTGTAGTATAACTGTAGTATTATCACTGTAGTATTATCACTGTAGTATTATAACTGTAGTATTATAACTGTAGTAGTATAACTGTAGTATTATCACTGTAGTATTATAACTGTAGTATTATAACTGTAGTATAACTGTATATTATCACTGTAGTATTATCACTGTAGTATTATAACTGTAGTATTATAACTGTAGTATTATAACTGTAGTATTATCACTGTAGTATTATCACTGTAGTATTATCACTGTAGTATTATCACTGTAGTATTATCACTGTAGTATTATCACTGTAGTATTATCACTGTAGTATTATCACTGTAGTATTATCACTGTAGTATCACTGTAGTATTATAACTGTAGTATTATAACTGTAGTATTATAACTGTAGTATTATAACTGTAGTATAACTGTAGTATTATCACTGTAGTATTATAACTGTAGTATTATAACTGTAGTATAACTGTAGTATTATCACTGTAGTATTATAACTGTAGTATTATAACTGTAGTATAACTGTAGTATTATCACTGTAGTATTATAACTGTAGTATTATAACTGTAGTATAACTGTAGTATTATCACTGTAGTATTATCACTGTAGTATTATCACTGTAGTATTATAACTGTAGTATTATCACTGTAGTATTATCACTGTAGTATTATAACTGTAGTATATAAACTGTAGTATTATCACTGTAGTATTATCACTGTAGTATTATAACTGTAGTATTATAACTGTAGTATTATAACTGTAGTATTATCACTGTAGTATTATCACTGTAGTATTATCACTGTAGTATTATAACTGTAGTATTATCACTGTAGTATTATCATGTAGTATTATCACTGTAGTATTATCACTGTAGTATTATCACTGTAGTATTATCACTGTAGTATTATCACTGTAGTATTATCACTGTAGTATTATAACTGTAGTATTATCACTGTAGTATTATAACTGTAGTATTATCACTGTAGTATTATAACTGTAGTATTATCACTGTAGTATTATCACTGTAGTATTATAACTGTAGTATTATAACTGTAGTATAACTGTAGTATTATCACTGTAGTATTATCACTGTAGTATTATCACTGTAGTATTATCACTGTAGTATTATCACTGTAGTATTATAACTGTAGTATTATAACTGTAGTATAACTGTAGTATTATCACTGTAGTATTATCACTGTAGTATTATCACTGTAGTATTATAACTGTAGTATTATCACTGTAGTATTATAACTGTAGTATATAACTGTAGTATTATCACTGTAGTATTATAACTGTAGTATTATCACTGTAGTATTATCACTGTAGTATTAAACTGTAGTATAACTGTAGTATTATCACTGTAGTATTATCACTGTAGTATTATCACTGTAGTATAACTGTAGTATATAACTGTAGTATTATCACTGTAGTATATCACTGTAGTATTATCACTGTAGTATTATCACTGTAGTATTATCACTGTAGTATTATAACTGTAGTATTATAACTGTAGTATTATCACTGTAGTATTATAACTGTAGTATAACTGTAGTATTATCACTGTAGTATTATCACTGTAGTATTTATAACTGTAGTATTATCACTGTAGTATTATAACTGTAGTATTATAACTGTAGTAGTATAACTGTAGTATTATCACTGTAGTATTATAACTGTAGTATTATCACTGTAGTATTATCACTGTAGTATTATCACTGTAGTATTATAACTGTAGTATTATAACTGTAGTAGTATAACTGTAGTATTATCACTGTAGTATTATAACTGTAGTATTATCACTGTAGTATTATCACTGTAGTATTATCACTGTAGTATTATCACTGTAGTATTATAACTGTAGTATAACTGTAGTATTATCACTGTAGTATTATCACTGTAGTATTATAAACTGTAGTATTAAACTGTAGTAGTATAACTGTAGTATTATCACTGTAGTATTATAACTGTAGTATTATCACTGTAGTATTATCACTGTAGTATTATAACTGTAGTATTATCACTGTAGTATTATAACTGTAGTATAACTGTAGTATTATAACTGTAGTATATCACTGTAGTATTATAACTGTAGTATAACTGTAGTATTATCACTGTAGTATTATCACTGTAGTATTATAACTGTAGTATTATAACTGTAGTAGTATAATGTAGTATTATCACTGTAGTATATAACTGTAGTATTATCACTGTAGTATTATCACTGTAGATTATAACTGTAGTATTATCACTGTAGTATTATCACTGTAGTATTATCACTGTAGTATTATCACTGTAGTATTATAACTGTAGTATAACTGTAGTATTATCACTGTAGTATTATCACTGTAGTATATAACTGTAGTATTATCACTGTAGTATTATCACTGTAGTATTATCACTGTAGTATTATCACTGTAGTATTATAACTGTAGTATTATAACTGTAGTATTATCACTGTAGTATTATAACTGTTAGTATAACTGTAGTATTATCACTGTAGTATTATCACTGTAGTATTATAACTGTAGATTATCACTGTAGTATTATAACTGTAGTATTATAACTGTAGTAGTATAACGTAGTATTATCACTGTAGTATTATAACTGTAGTATTATAACTGTATTATCACTGTAGTATTATCACTGTAGTATTATCACTGTAGTATTATAACTGTAGTATCACTGTAGTATCACTGTAGTATTATAACTGTAGTATTATAACTGTAGTAGTAAACTGTAGTATTATAACTGTAGTATTATAACTGTAGTATTATCACTGTATTATAAACTGTAGTATTATAACTGTAGTATTATAACTGTAGTATTATAACTGTAGTATTATCACTGTAGTATTATAACTGTAGTATTATAACTGTAGTATTATAACTGTAGTATTATCACTGGTATTATCACTGTAGTATTATCACTGTAGTATTATAACTGTAGTATTATAACTGTAGTATTAACACTGTAGTATTATAACTGTAGTATTATAACTGTAGTATATCACCTGTAGTATTATAACTGTAGTATTATCACTGTAGTATTATAACTGTAGTAGTAACTGTAGTATTATAACTGTAGTATTATCACTGTAGTATTATCACTGTAGTATTATCACTGTAGTATTATAACTGTAGTATTATAACTGTAGTATTATAACTGTAGTAGTATACTGTAGTATTATCACTGTAGTAGTATCACTGTAGTATTATCACTGTAGTATTATCACTGTAGTATTATAACTGTAGTATTATACTGTAGTATTATAACTGTAGTATTATAACTGTAGTATTATCACTGTAGTATTATCACTGTAGTATTACACTGTAGTATTATAACTGTAGTATTATAACTGTAGTATTATCACTGTAGTATAACTGTAGTATTATAACTGTAGTATTATCACTGTAGTATTATAACTGTAGTATTATCACTGTAGTATTATCACTGTAGTATTATAACTGTAGTATTATAACTGTAGTATTATAACTGTAGTATTATAACTGTAGTATTATCACTGTAGTATTATAACTGTAGTATTATCACTGTAGTATTATCACTGTAGTATTATAACGTAGTATTATAAACTGTAGTATATAACTGTAGTATTATCACTGTAGTATTATAACTGTAGTATTATAACTGTAGTATTATAACTGTAGTATTATCACTAGTATTATAACTGTAGTATTATCACTGTAGTATTATCACTGTAGTATTATCACTGTAGTATTATCACTGTAGTATTATAACTGTAGTATTATAACTGTAGTATTATAACTGTAGTATTATCACTGTAGTATATAACTGTAGTATTATAACTGTAGTATTATCACTGTAGTATTATAACTGTAGTATTATAACTGTAGTATATAACTGTAGTATTATCACTGTAGTATTTAACTGTAGTATTATCACTGTAGTATTATCACTGTAGTATTATCACTGTAGTATTATCACTGTAGTATTATAACTGTAGTATATCACTGTAGTATTATCACTGTAGTATTATCACTGTAGTATTATAACTGTAGTATTATAACTGTAGTATTATCACTGAGATTACACTGTAGTATTATCACTGTAGTATTATAACTGTAGTATTATAACTGTAGTAGTATAACTGTAGTATTATCACTGTAGTATTATCACTGTAGTATTATAACTGTAGTATTATAACTGTAGTATTATCACTGTAGTATTATAACTGTAGTATTATCACTGTAAGTATAACTGTAGTATTATCACTGTAGTATTATCACTGTAGTTTATAACTGTAGTATTTAAACTGTAGTATTATCACTGTAGTATTATCACTGTAGTATTATCACTGTAGTATTATCACTGTAGTATTATCACTGTAGTATTATAACTGTAGTATTATCACTGTAGTATTATCACTGTAGTATTATCACTGTAGTATTATAACTGTAGTATTATCACTGTAGTATTATCACTGTAGTATTATCACTGTAGTATTATCACTGTAGTTATAAACTGTAGTATTATAACTGTAGATTATAACTGTAGTATTATAACTGTAGTATTATAAACTGTAGTATTATAAACTGTAGTATTAAACTGTAGTATTATCACTGTAGATTATAACTGTATATTAACTGTATATATAACTGTAGTATATCACTGGTATGATAAACTGTAGTATTATCACTGTAGTATTATCACTGTAGTATTATCACTGTAGTATTATCACTGTAGTATAAACTGTAGTATTATCACTAGTATTATCACTGTAGTATTATCACTGTAGTATTATCACTGTAGTATTATCACTGTAGTATTATAACTGTAGTATTATCACTGTAGTATTATCACTGTAGTATTATCACTGTAGTATTATCACTGTAGTATTATCACTGTAGATTATAAACTGTAGTATTATAACTGTAGTAGTATAACTGTAGTATTATCACTGTAGTATTATAACTGTAGTATTATACTGTAGTATTATCACTTAGTATTATCACTGTAGTATTATCACTGTAGTATTATCACTGTAGTATATAACTGTAGTATTATCACTGTAGTATTATCACTGTAGTATTATCACTGTAGTATTATAACTGTAGTATTATAACTGTAGTATTATCACTGTAGTATTTAACTGTAGTATTATAACTGTAGTATTACACTGTAGTATTATACACTGTAGTATTAAACTGTAGTATTATAACTGTAGTATTATC
>JAAKFY010000005.1:768215-773215 GCA_011823955.1 Dissostichus mawsoni
TACTACAGTATAATACTACAGTTTATAATACTACAGTTATAATACTACAGTTATAATACTACAGTGATAATACTACAGTTAAATACTACAGTTATAATACTACAGTTATAATACTACAGTTATAATACTACAGTGATAATACTACAGTTATAATACTACAGTTATAATACTACAGTTTATAATACTACAGTTATAATACTACAGTTATAATACTACAGTTATAATACTACAGTTAATACTACAGTTATACTACTACAGTTATACTACTACAGTGATAATACTACAGTTATAATACTACAGTTATAATACTACAGTGTAATACTACAGTTATACTACTACAGTGATAATACTACAGTTATAATACTACAGTTATAATACTACAGTGATAATACTACAGTTATACACTACAGTTATACTACTACAGTGATAATACTACAGTTATAATACTACAGTTATAATACTACAGTGATAATACTACAGTTATACTACTACAGTTATAATACTACAGTTATAATACTACAGTTATAATACTACAGTTTAATACTACAGTTATAATACTACAGTTATAATACTACAGTTATAATACTACAGTTATAATACTACAGTTATAATACTACAGTTATAATACTACAGTTATAATACTACAGTTATAATACTACAGTTATACTACAGTGATAATACTACAGTTATAATACTACAGTTATACTACAGTTATAATACTACAGTATAATACTACAGTTATAATACTACAGTTATACTACAGTTATAATACTACAGTTATACTACAGTTATAATACTACAGTTATAATACTACAGTTATAATACTACAGTTATACTACAGTTATAATACTACAGTTATACTACAGTTATAATACTACAGTTATAATACTACAGTTTACTACAGTTATACTACAGTTATACTACAGTGATAATACTACAGTTATAATACTACAGTTATAATACTACAGTTATACTACAGTTATAATACTACAGTTATACTACTACAGTGATAATACTACAGTTATAATACTACAGTTTAATACTACAGTGATAATACTACAGTTATAATACTACAGTTATAATACTACAGTGATAATACTACAGTTATAATACTACAGTTATAATACTACAGTTATAATACTACAGTTATAATACTACAGTTATAATACTACAGTGATAATACTACAGTTATAATACTACAGTTATAATACTACAGTTATAATACTACAGTTATAATACTACAGTTATAATACTACAGTTATAATACTACAGTTATAATACTACAGTTATAATACTACAGTGATAATACTACAGTTATAATACTACAGTTATAATACTACAGTTATAATACTACAGTTATAATACTACAGTTATAATACTACAGTTATACTACAGTTATAATACTACAGTTATAATACTACAGTTATAATACTACAGTTATAATACTACAGTGATAATACTACAGTTATAATACTACAGTTATAATACTACAGTTATAATACTACAGTTATAATACTACAGTTATAATACTACAGTGATAATACTACAGTTATAACTACAGTTATAATACTACAGTTATAATACTACAGTGATAATACTACAGTTATAATACTACAGTTATAATACTACAGTTATAATACTACAGTTATAATACTACAGTTATAATACTACAGTGATAATACTACAGTTATAATACTACAGTTATAATACTACAGTTATAATACTACAGTTATAATACTACAGTTATAATACTACAGTTATAATACTACAGTTATAATACTACAGTTATAATACTACAGTTTAATACTACAGTTATAATACTACAGTGATAATACTACAGTTATAATACTACAGTGATAATACTACAGTGATAATACTACAGTTATAATACTACAGTTATAATACTACAGTTATAATACTACAGTTATACTACAGTTATAATACTACAGTGATAATACTACAGTTATAATACTACAGTGATAATACTACAGTTATAATACTACAGTTATACTACAGTTATAATACTACAGTGATAATACTACAGTTATAATACTACAGTGATAATACTACAGTTATAATACTACAGTTATACTACAGTTATAATACTACAGTTTAATACTACAGTTATAATACTACAGTGATAATACTACAGTTATAATACTACAGTTATAATACTACAGTGATAATACTACAGTTATAATACTACAGTTATACTACAGTTATAATACTACAGTGATAATACTACAGTGATAATACTACAGTTATAATACTACAGTTATACTACAGTTATAATACTACAGTTATAATACTACAGTGATAATACTACAGTTATACTACAGTTATAATACTACAGTTTAATACTACAGTTATACTACAGTTATAATACTACAGTTATAATACTACAGTTATAATACTACAGTTATAATACTACAGTTATACTACAGTTATAATACTACAGTGATAATACTACAGTTATAATACTACAGTTTATACTACAGTTAATACTACAGTGATAATACTACAGTTATAATACTACAGTTATACTACAGTTATAATACTACAGTTATAATACTACAGTTATAATACTACAGTTATAATACTACAGTGATAATACTACAGTTATACTACTACAGTTATAATACTACAGTGATAATACTACAGTTTAATACTACAGTTATAATACTACAGTGATAATACTACAGTTATACTACTACAGTTATAATACTACAGTTATAATACTACAGTTATAATACTACAGTTATAATACTACAGTTATAATACTACAGTTATAATACTACAGTTATAATACTACAGTTATATACTACAGTTATAATACTACAGTTATAATACTACAGTTATAATACTACAGTTATAATACTACAGTTATACTACAGTGATAATACTACAGTTATAATACTACAGTTATACTACAGTTATAATACTACAGTTATAATACTACAGTTATAATACTACAGTTATACTACAGTTATAATACTACAGTTATACTACAGTTATAATACTACAGTTATAATACTACAGTTATAATACTACAGTATACTACAGTTATAATACTACAGTTATACTACAGTTATAATACTACAGTTATAATACTACAGTTATACTACAGTTTAATACTACAGTTATACTACAGTGATAATACTACAGTTATAATACTACAGTTATAATACTACAGTTATACTACAGTTTATAATACTACAGTTATACTACTACAGTGATAATACTACAGTTATAATACTACAGTTATAATACTACAGTGATAATACTACAGTTATAATACTACAGTTATAATACTACAGTGATAATACTACAGTTATAATACTACAGTTATAATACTACAGTTATAATACTACAGTTATAATACTACAGTTATAATACTACAGTGATAATACTACAGTTATAATACTACAGTTATAATACTACAGTTATAATACTACAGTTATAATACTACAGTTATAATACTACAGTTATAATACTACAGTTATAATACTACAGTTATAATACTACAGTGATAATACTACAGTTATAATACTACAGTTATAATACTACAGTTATAATACTACAGTTATAATACTACAGTTATAATACTACAGTTATACTACAGTTATAATACTACAGTTATAATACTACAGTTATAATACTACAGTTATAATACTACAGTGATAATACTACAGTTATAATACTACAGTTATAATACTACAGTTATAATAACAGTTATAATACTACAGTTATAATACTACAGTGATAATACTACAGTTATAATACTACAGTTATAATACTACAGTTATAATACTACAGTGATAATACTACAGTTATAATACTACAGTTATAATACTACAGTTATAATACTACGTTATAATACTACAGTTATAATACTACAGTGATAATACTACAGTTATATACTACAGTTATAATACTACAGTTATAATACTACAGTGATAATACTACAGTTATAATACTACAGTTATAATACTACAGTTATAATACTACAGTTATAATACTACAGTTATAATACTACAGTTATAATACTACAGTGATAATACTACAGTTATAATACTACAGTGATAATACTACAGTGATAATACTACAGTTATAATACTACAGTTATAATACTACAGTTATAATACTACAGTTATACTACAGTTATAATACTACAGTGATAATACTACAGTTATAATACTACAGTGATAATACTACAGTTATAATACTACAGTTATACTACAGTTATAATACTACAGTGATAATACTACAGTTATAATACTACAGTGATAATACTACAGTTATAATACTACAGTTATACTACAGTTATAATACTACAGTTATAATACTACAGTTATAATACTACAGTTATAATACTACAGTTATAATACTACAGTTATAATACTACAGTGTAATACTACAGTTATAATACTACAGTTATACTACAGTTATAATACTACAGTGATAATACTACAGTGATAATACTACAGTTATAATACTACAGTTATACTACAGTTATAATACTACAGTTATAATACTACAGTGATAATACTACAGTTATACTACAGTTATAATACTACAGTTATAATACTACAGTTATACTACAGTTATAATACTACAGTTATAATACTACAGTTATAATACTACAGTTATAATACTACAGTTATACTACAGTTATAATACTACAGTGATAATACTACAGTTATAATACTACAGTTATACTACAGTTATAATACTACAGTGATAATACTACAGTTATAATACTACAGTTACTACAGTTATAATACTACAGTTATAATACTACAGTTATAATACTACAGTTATAATACTACAGTTATACTACAGTTATAATACTACAGTTATAATACTACAGTTATAATACTACAGTTATACTACAGTTATAATACTACAGTTATAATACTACAGTTATACTACAGTTATAATACTACAGTTATACTACAGTTATAATACTACAGTTATAATACTACAGTTATACTACAGTT
>JAAKFY010000005.1:778215-785715 GCA_011823955.1 Dissostichus mawsoni
CTGTAGAACCAACCAAACACAACCATCAACAGCAATGTTATTCTGTTGAGCTGCAAACCCAATACTACCTTTTTTTGGAAAATAGTGAATGTCCTCTTCCAACATGAGAGCAACATGATAACAAAGGTATCCCAACTGTAGCTGAGAACATGACAGGATGTCTGATTACCTAGAAGAGCATCAGGACTGTTTGAGGCATATGATAGCTATGTGATTAACATGATGATTCAGCCTCTATGGAGAGAGACATATGACAAGCATGATCATTTCTGACGTGGAGCTAATCTGAAGTAAACATTGAATACTGCTTTCTATTCCTCCATCTTGTGACTGTGTAACTCCCTCTCTTGGATATCAGCATGTGAAGGACACTGTTCAGGAACTAGTTGATGCTCTGTATGTGATGACTCCTTCCATTCTGGAGAGGATCACAGATACATGGATCCTGAGGTTGAAGCTCAAGCCGGGGAGCACTGAGAGTTTTCTGGCATACCTGAACAACAACTCTTTCCCTCACAGGTGAGGCCTTTGTCCCGCCCACTGTGGCTCCTGAACAAATCAAAACGGGCGTCTGTTTACCAAACTACGGCATCGACTACATCGGGGACCTGTCCGTCACGTTGGGGGGTCACGCCTGCATGAAGTGGGCGTCTCCAGAGGCAAAGAAACTCAGTGTGGACAAAGAGTTCATCCCCGAAGTCCTTCTGGATGGAAACAAGTGCAGAAACCCCGACAACGACCCAGAGGGACCCTGGTGCTACGTGAGGGTCTCTGGAAACGTGACGGTGGATTACTGCGACCTGGATGTGTGTGGTGAGTACTACTAAAGTACTGAGATACTACAGGACACTGTGAGGACATTAATGAAGTATCTCAGTACTTCTGCAGTACTGAGATACTTCAGGACACTGTGAGGACATTAATGAAGTATCTCAGTACTTCTGCAGTACTGAGATACTTCAGGACACTGTGAGGACATTAATGAAGTATCTCAGTACTTCTGCAGTACTGAGATACTTCAGGACACTGTGAGGACATTAATGAAGTATCTCAGTACTTCTGCAGTACTGAGATACTTCAGGACACTGTGAGGACATTAATGAAGTATCTCAGTACTTCTGCAGTACTGAGATACTTCAGGATACTGTGAGGACATTAATGAACTTCCTGTCTGTCTCTCAGAGGATCTGCTGATCGATTTGAACGAGGAGACCGCTGACCGCGAGCGAAGTGTTCTCGGTCCCGCCAGGAAAACCTTCTACCAACCTCGAACTTTTGGACAAGGAGAGACCGGTGAGTGCCGATAAATAACTCGTAGATAAGCAGGAAGTCCAAACTATCGTTAACTGTATTTCTGTAAACATCTGGTTCACTGTTCTCTGATTGTTGGCAGCCTGTGGAGAGCGCCCGCTGTTCGAGAAGATCAACAAACTCGACTCGAAGGAGTCAGAGCTTCTTGAATCGTACGCAGCCAAGCGCATCGTCGGGGGTGACGACGCCGAGGTGGCCTCAGCACCGTGGTAACTACAAAAAACACAATGTTTGTAGTTCCGATCCCTGAAGTTAGCTTCGCACCGGCTCCGTTTCCTGCTGATTTGGAAGATCTTTTTGAAAACGTCCAAGTTTATCCGACTAGTTAGGTTTTAAGGCTCATAATGCTGATTCATTTCAGGGTTCTTTAAAACTCACGATGCTGACTCATTCCCCGGACTTTGTGTGTGTTCAGGCAGGTGATGCTGTATAAGCGCAGCCCTCAGGAGCTTCTGTGTGGAGCCAGTCTGATCAGCGATCAATGGATCCTCACGGCCGCTCACTGCATCCTCTACCGCCCTGGAACAAGAACTTCACCGCCAGCGACATCCTGGTCAGACTGGGAAAACACAACCGCGCCCAGTAAGACCTTCTGTTTGTCTATTGGTTGGTTGGTTGGTTGTTTGTCTGATCACAGCATGACTTTCTTGATGATTTCTCCAGGTTTGAGCGCGGCATTGAGAAGATCGTGGCCATCGATGAGATCATCGTTCACCCGAAGTACAACTGGAAGGTGAATCTGAACCGAGACATCGCTCTGCTTCACCTCCGCAGGCCGGTCGTCTTCACGGATCAGATCCATCCCATCTGCCTGCCGAGCAAGAAGGTCGCCAAGACGTAAGAAACACGGGAACACACGGCCTCTAAAGGTCTCCTATCAATATCTTTAAAGGTGTCCTATCATGCAAAATGCACTTTCTGATGTCTTTTCTACATCACCATGTGTCCCCGGTGTGTCCCTGGTGTTTCCCCGGTGTGTCCCCGTGTGTCCCCGGTGTGTCAGGAGACTCACAAAGTGTCAGGAAATAAACCCTCTCTCTTTTCATCCGTACCACATCTCTAAAAACGGGGAACAACGGAGCTGATCCAGATTTGCTGCGTCATGGACCACATTACTAAAATGTGGGCTGGGCTTTACACCACACGGCCAATCAGAAACGTTGCTGTCAGAAACAATGAGACGTGTTCTGGAAGTAATATGGTCCGTGTTTACATTAACATCGCTAACACTCAGAGCTAACCTTACTGGAGAGATATTTTTTTATAAATCTGAGACCTATAATATATGCCTAAAATAGTATAATAGGGGACCTTCAAAACGGGTTTCACTGGTTACTGACCTCTGTTTCCTCCTCACAGACTGATGACTTCTGGATTTAAAGGCCGGGTCACGGGTTGGGGGAACCTGAAGGAAACCTGGAACCCGTCAGCGAGGAACTTACCGAAGGTTCTCCAACAGATCCACCTCCCGATCGTAGACCCGGACATCTGCCGCGCCTCCACCAACGTGAAGACCACGGACAACATGTTCTGTGCCGGTAACTCTCAACTTTTACTGATAACCAGAGAGGAAAGTACACACATCCTTCACTCAAGTAGAAGTACAGATACCCGTGTTTAAAAATACTCTGACCAAACTGTTGGAGGAGCCTGTGACTTCAGATTTTCATTGACATATCTACACTGGAGCTGCTGAGCACATGATGATAAAGACTTGAATCTTGAATCTTGAATATATTATATGTTTCTGTGGCAGGATTTAAACCCGATGACGCAGTACGTGGCGACGCCTGCGAGGGAGACAGCGGTGGACCGTTTGTGATGAAGGTACGGCTGTTTTCACGTTAGAAAAGCAGCAAATAATTAGGATTTCTTGCTCAACCGTTGGTCGTTAAAGTCTACGTCAGGGTTGCCAGCTTTGGGACCTGGCTGGAGTGAGATTTTGATATCATGGGTTTAATTACACATATGCACTAAATGACTGCTATCGTGTCAGTAGCGGGACCTTAGCATATATATAGGATATATATACAATTATACAAATACACAATATTGGACACAGACTATAAAGGGCACACAGTTTCATTCACTAATGAAAGTCATGTTTGTTTCCACTGTTGTATTGTGTGCCTGTCGCGATAAGCAATTCATTGACTCATCGTACGATAAATAAAAATGAACTCGATAAATTGCCATTTACATGAGGATGTGACTAGCAGTTTGAAAGGATGTACTTGAATTATTATTATTATTATCATTATGTCAGTGGTCTAAAATGGTCGTACAACGGTGCCGACAATATTATCGTTTATCGCAATCATTTCCGGGAAAATGTATCCAACAAAATTAATTATCATGAGAGGCCTATATATGAAACACACACACACAAACAAATCTACAGACTTACTCCAAACTGCCAAATATATGAATTAACGCACTCTCACTCTCATATACTCTTTGACTCTATTTTGGCCTAGTAGAACAATAAGCAGCAGACTTTGACTTTTTATAATTTCTACTGGATCTTAGATCTGAGCAATACGGGTCGGGGATTGGCCAACCGGCTCCCTGCTCTGCTGTCTGTTAACGTTGTTAAGAGTGGTGAAGTAACCAGCCAAAAGCGATCGCCGGTTCATCTTGTTTTTGGCGTGAGAATAGTTTGGGCAGCGTGAGAGCGTGAGAGTGAAAGCGTGTGTCACACGCCAGATGCGTGAGAGTTGGCAACCCTGGACTACCTGAAGGTTTAAATATCCTCATTCTGGGAATTGAAAAGAAAAGTGGTTTAAAGGCCAAAGATGGGATGGGGTCACAGGGAAACAGGAACATGGAGGAAAGAGATATAAAAGGTCAGAAAAGTGGTTTAAAGGCCAAAGATGGGATGGGGTCACAGGGAAACAGGAACATGGAGGAAAGAGATATAAAAGGTTAGAAAAGTGGTTTAAAGGCCAAAGATGGGATGGGGTCACAGGGAAACAGGAACATGGAGGAAAGAGATATAAAAGGTCAGAAAAGTGGTTTAAAGGCCAAAGATGGGATGGGGTCACAGGGAAACAGGAACATGGAGGAAAGAGATATAAAAGGTCAGAAAAGTGGTTTAAAGGCCAAAGATGGGATGGGGTCACAGGGAAACAGGAACATGGAGGAAAGAGATATAAAAGGTTAGAAAAGTGGTTTAAAGGCCAAAGATGGGATGGGGTCTCAGGGAAACAGGAACATGGAGGAAAGAGATATAAAAGGTTAGCAGAGTGGTTTAAAGGCCAAAGATGGGATGGGGTCACAGGGAAACAGGAACATGGAGGAAAGAGATATAAAAGGTTAGAAAAGTGGTTTAAAGGCCAAAGATGGGAGGGGGTCACAGGGAAACAGGAACATGGAGGAAAGAGATATAAAAGGTCAGAAAGTGGTTTAAAGGCCAAAGATGGGATGGGTCACAGGGAAACAGGAACATGGAGGAAAGAGATATAAAAGGTTAGAAAAGTGGTTTAAAGGCCAAAGATGGGATGGGGTCACAGGGAAACAGGAACATGGAGGAAAGAGATATAAAAGGTTAGAAAAGTGGTTTAAAGGCCCAAGATGGGATGGGGTCACAGGGAAACAGGAACATGGAGGAAAGAGATATAAAAGGTCAGAAAAGTGGTTTAAAGGCCAAAGATGGGATGGGGTCACAGGGAAACAGGAACATGGAGGAAAGAGATATAAAAGGTTAGAAAAGTGGTTTAAAGGCCAAAGATGGGATGGGGTCACAGGGAAACAGGAACATGGAGGAAAGAGATATAAAAGGTTAGAAAAGTGGTTTAAAGGCCAAAGATGGGATGGGGTCACAGGGAAACAGGAACATGGAGGAAAGAGATATAAAAGGTCAGAAAAGTGGTTTAAAGGCCAAAGATGGGATGGGGTCACAGGGAAACAGGAACATGGAGGAAAGAGATATAAAAGGTTAGAAAAGTGGTTTAAAGGCCAAATGGGATGGGGTCACAGGGAAACAGGAACATGGAGGAAAGAGATATAAAAGGTTAGAAAAGTGGTTTAAAGGCCAAAGATGGGATGGGGTCACAGGGAAACAGGAACATGGAGGAAAGAGATATAAAAGGTCAGAAAAGTGGTTTAAAGGCCAAAGATGGGATGGGGTCACAGGGAAACAGGAACATGGAGGAAAGAGATATAAAAGGTCAGAAAAGTGGTTTAAAGGCCAAAGATGGGATGGGGTCACAGGGAAACAGGAACATGGAGGAAAGAGATATAAAAGGTCAGAAAAGTGGTTTAAAGGCCAAAGATGGGATGGGGTCACAGGGAAACAGGAACATGGAGGAAAGAGATATAAAAGGTCAGAAAAGTGGTTTAAAGGCCAAAGATGGGATGGGGTCTCAGGGAAACAGGAACATGGAGGAAAGAGATATAAAAGGTTAGAAAAGTGGTTTAAAGGCCAAAGATGGGATGGGGTCTCAGGGAAACAGGAACATGGAGGAAAGAGATATAAAAGGTTAGCAAGTGGTTTAAAGGCCAAAGATGGGATGGGGTCACAGGGAAACAGGAACATGGAGGAAAGAGATATAAAAGGTTAGAAAAGTGGTTTAAAGGCCAAAGATGGGATGGGGTCACAGGGAAACAGGAACATGGAGGAAAGAGATATAAAAGGTTAGAAAAGTGGTTTAAAGGCCAAAGATGGGAGGGGGTCACAGGGAAACAGGAACATGGAGGAAACGTCACAGGAAGACTAGAGCTGGAGGTGAGCGTCTGGTGAGGGATATTTCCAAATATCTGCAACTCTGACGCCTTTTAAATCCAGGCTGAAGACTTTCTTTTTGCTTCTAATGGAACTCTTCACTTCTCACACTGCACTGTGACTGTTCTTTACCTTGTGAATGTTTCTCATGTGTTTCATGCTCTTAATGTCTTTCATTGTTGAAAGCACTTTGCCTTGTGTTGAAAAGTGCTTTAAATCTGACCCTTCTCTTCCTCTCAGTACCCGGCAGATAACCGCTGGTACCAGATGGGCATCGTGTCGTGGGGCGAGGGTGTGATCGTGACGGGAAATACGGTTTCTACACACACCTGTTCAGGATGGGCCGCTGGATGAGGAAAGCCATCGAGAGCACGGACGACGAGTAAACAAAACTAGAGCTAAATGCTAATGAAGTTTGTCCACGTAGAGTAAATGTGAGGTTTAAAAGAAGCCGTCGCTTTAGAATCAATATGACGGTGTGTTTCTGCAGAAATAAACGTGCAGCAAACCGTGTTTCTATGGGTTTCATTTCATTAATGCAACAACTCAATATATTAGTGGTTCATTAATTGAATCGTACTGATGTTAAAGTGCAGCGCCGATCAGCATGAACAATTACCAGAGTAGTAAATGTGAATTTAAAAGAAGTCTGCAAGTCAGTATGAGTTTGTTTTCTGCAGAAATAAACGATCAGCAAACCGTGTTTCTAAAGTCTTTTATTTCATGAATGCATCATCTCAATATATTAGTGGTTATTTAATCGTACTGAGGTTAAAGTGCAGCACCAATCAGGGTGAACAATTGAAATAATGACGTTTGATTTCACAGTGTAAGTTAGATAGTCCTGTTAAAGCTTTACGATGAATGTTATGTGTATGAAGGATTATAAGGTGATTCCTTTAGCAACATCAGTAGCTGTAGTCCTGAAGATGTCTCATTTCTTTGGTCTCTGTGGTGTTTTAGAGGATCACACCTGAACAGACCACGGTGTGAAGGAGCCTGGCTCTGCAGGAGGACACTGCAACACAGAGACAGAAGACATGTGTGAAAGAGATGCAGAAAAACAACCTTTCAATCAGACAACCGAGGCACGATCACAAGAGCCAGGCTTTGACTTTCTCTGTGTTTAGAGGCAGATTCGGGCCTCATTTACTCCTGATTTCTGCCTGATTTCTGCCCCTGATTACTGCCTGATTTCTGCCTCTGATTACTGCCTGATTTCTGCCCCTGATTACTGCCTGATTTCTGCCTGATTTCTGCCCCTGATTACTGCCTGATTTCTGCCTGATTTCTGCCCCTGATTACTGCCTGATAAGTGCCTGATTTCTGCCCCTGATTACTGCCTGATTTCTGCCCCTGATTACTGCCTGATTTCTGCCTGATTTCTGCCCCTGATTACTGCCTGATAAGTGCCTGATTTCTGCCCCTGATTACTGCCTGATTACTGCCTGATTTCTGCCTGATTT
>JAAKFY010000005.1:793215-823215 GCA_011823955.1 Dissostichus mawsoni
TTAGCCACCTTTAGCTTAGCGGTGGTGACGTGAAGTCATGTGACCGTGCTGTAGTTCCTTTATAGCCCAACATTAGCCTCCTTTAGCTTAGCGGTGGTGACGTGAAGTCATGTGACCGTGCTGTAGTTCCTTTATAGCCCAACATTAGCCACCTTTAGCTTAGCGGTGGTGACGTGAAGTCATGTGACCGTGCTGTAGTTCCTTTATAGCCCAACATTAGCCTCCTTTAGCTTAGAGGTGGTGACGTTAAGTCATGTGACCGTGCTGTAGTTTCTTTATAGCCCAACATTAGCCTCCTTTAGCTTAGCGGTGGTGACGTTAAGTCATGTGACCGTGCTGTAGTTCCTTTATAGCCCAACATTAGCCACCTTTAGCTTAGAGGTGGTGACGTTAAGTCATGTGACCGTGCTGTAGTTTCTTTATAGCCCAACATTAGCCTCCTTTAGCTTAGCGGTGGTGACGTTAAGTCATGTGACCGTGCTGTAGTTCCTTTATAGCCCAACATTAGCCTCCTTTAGCTTAGCGGTGGTGACGTTAAGTCATGTGACCGCGCTGTAGTTCCTTTATAGCCCAACATTAGCCTCCTTTAGCTTAGAGGTGGTGACGTTAAGTCATGTGACCGTGCTGTAGTTCCTTTATAGCCCAACATTAGCTCCTCCCCTCACGTACCTCATCAGAAGGCTTCCCCAGGCTCTGAGCCACATCAGTGATCCAGTTCTCCGTCACCATCATCCCTTGAGGTCCTCCGAAGCCTCTGAAGGCGGTGTTTGACGGCAGGTTGGTTTTTACACAGGAAGCCACGGCCTCTAACGTTGGTCAGACTGTACGAGTTCTCCATGTGGAAGAGAGCGCGCTCCATCACCTGGAGGACAAACAGACAAACAGACATCAGCACATCGTCAACATGGAGAGGACGGCTGTTAGAGAAGAGACTCACCGACAGAGAGAGGTCCATGGAGTTTCCTACGTTACTGTAGTACGACACGTCCAGAGCCACAACCTTTCCACTGTTCAGGAAACCCACCTGCAAGAGAGAGGAAGAGGAAGAGAAGAAGAGGAAGAAGAAGAGGAAGAAGATACTCATTCATCCCTGAATCAAACCAAAGCAAATTAAGTGCAGGTCTCAAAATGCCCTAATTATACAACTTTAAAATGACTCTTGCTGCCAAAAGTACTACAAGACTTCAACTGCTAGTAATGAACCCCCCCCACCTTGTATTTCCCGTAGAAGGGGTGTCTCCCCCAGAGATCAACATGTCCTCGTCTCGGTCCAGCATGCACCTCACAGGCCTCCGTAGCCTGGAACACAAGTAGACTTTAGGGTAACACTTTATATTAAGGTACACATATTCACCATCAACTAGTTGTTAATGAACGTGCATATTAGCAGTATATTGGCTCTTTATTAGTCATTATCAAACACTTATTAATGCCTTATTCTACATGACCGTATTCTACAAGTAATAAGCCATTAGTTGAGAGTTTTTCCTCAATAACCCTCTAATTAGTGCTTATTTGTTGCAAGTAAGGAAGTTGTTGTACATGAGTTTTGGTCTTAATATGCGCTGCTCAATATGGGCCTAATGAGGCAGTAGTGCCACAAGAATAGTGATTCTCCCATAATAACACCTAACAAATATGATCTATTCTTATGTAACAAGACATGAAACTATAAGTGTTAATTGTGTCTAAATAACTAAAAATTAAGTATTTATATCTAAGAATATGTTTTGGGGTATTGACAGTTCAGCTACCAATAGCAAGGGGTATTGACCGTATGTTTCATATTTGCACATTTATATTTTTGTGAAATGTGTACTGAAGGTTAGACAGGAAACCGGGAACAGGAAGTAGGAGAAAGTGAAACTGAATAGCATGGCAGTAGACTGCTACTAATGTCCCCCATGCAACCTGAAGAGTAAAAGGGTCAAGTCCGTCAGAAAGCAATGACTGTAAGTGTGAGCCTTACACTGTAAGGCTCACACTGTAAGGCTCACAGTGTAAGGCTCACACTGTAAGGCTCACAGTGTAAGGCTCACACTGTAAGGCTCACAACTGTAAGGCTCACAGTGTAAGGCTCACACTGTAAGGCTCACACTGTAAGGCTCACAGTGTAAGGCTCACACTGTAAGGCTCACACTGTAAGAGAATCTATTTTGATATAGTAGCTAGATATTCTACATTTCAAAATAAGAGAATCTACGTGAACATGATAATTAGACATTTCAAAATAAGAGCCTCTAATTAAAGCTGTATTCTCATTGTTGGCTGCCACGGCGACCACGGTGGACAGCAGCGTGCTGCGGGACTCCTTCCCCCCGAAGCCCCCCCCATCCTCTTCACCCGCACCACCACCCGATTGGCCGAGACGCCCAGAGCCTTCGCCACCAGAGACTGAGAGAGATAGCGTTTTAATATCATATGTATTAGTAGATTCAAGTATTACTACCTGTGTTTCAGAGTATTACTACCTGTGTTACAGAGTATTACTACCTGTGTTTCAGAGTATTACTACCTGTGTTTCAGAGTATTACTACCTGTGTTTCAGAGTATTACTACCTGTGTTACAGAGTATTACTACCTGTGTTTCAGAGTATTACTACCTGTGTTACTACCTGTGTTTCAGAGTATTACTACCTGTGTTACTACCTGTGTTTCAGAGTATTACTACCCATGTTTCAGAGTATTACTACCTGTGTTTCAGAGTATTACTACCTGTGTTTCAGAGTATTACTACCTGTGTTTCAGAGTATTACTACCTGTGTTACTACCTGTGTTTCAGAGTATTACTACCCATGTTTCAGAGTATTACTACCTGTGTTACTACCCATGTTTCAGAGTATTACTACCTGTGTTACTACCTGTGTTTCAGAGTATTACTACCCATGTTTCAGAGTATTACTACCTGTGTTACTACCCATGTTTCAGAGTATTACTACCTGTGTTAATACCTGTGTTTCAGAGTATTACTACCTGTGTTTCAGAGTAGTATTACCTGTGTTTCAGAGTATTACTACCCATGTTTCAGAGTATTACTACCTGTATTACTACCCATGTTTCAGAGTATTACTACCTGTGTTACTACCTGTGTTTCAGAGTATTACTAACCATGTTTCAGAGTAGTATTACCTGTGTTTCAGAGTAGTATTACCTGTGTTTCAGAGTGTTGTTACCCATGTTTCAGAGTATTACTACCTGTGTTTCAGAGTATTATTACCTGTGTTTCAGAGTATTACGACCCATGTTTCAGAGTAGTATTACCTGTGTTTCAGAGTATTACTACCCATGTTTCAGAGTAGTATTACCTGTGTTTCAGAGTATTACTACCCATGTTTCAGAGTAGTATTACCTGTGTTTCAGAGTATTACTTCAGAGTAGTATTACTGTGTTTCAGAGTATTACTTCAGAGTAGTATTACCTGTGTTTCAGAGTATTACTACCCATGTTTCAGAGTAGTATTACCTGTGTTTCAGAGTAGTATTACCTGTGTTTCAGAGTGTTGTTACCCATGTTTCAGAGTATTACTACCTGTGTTTCAGAGTATTATTACCTGTGTTTCAGAGTATTACTACCCATGTTTCAGAGTAGTATTACCTGTGTTTCAGAGTAGTACTTCAGAGTAGTATTACCTGTGTTTCAGAGTATTACTTCAGAGTAGTATTACCTGTGTTTCAGAGTATTACTACCCATGTTTCAGAGTAGTATTACCTGTGTTTCAGAGTATTACTACCCATGTTTCAGAGTAGTATTACCTGTGTTCAGAGTATTACTTCAGAGTAGTATTACCTGTGTTTCAGAGTATTACTTCAGAGTAGTATTACCTGTGTTTCAGAGTATTACTTCAGAGTAGTATTACCTGTGTTTCAGAGTATTACTTCAGAGTAGTATTACCTGTGTTTTTGGTGGAGCCTGCGTAGAGACGAACAGCTCCATCTCTCCGTCCTCTCGAGGAACAGCCAGGGTGACGTTGGTCTCCAGGTAGAAATGCTCCTGCCCTCCAATGTGCATCTCACCTGTCGGACCATCAACCAATCAGCAGTCAGCACCTGAGCAGCTTTTAACTTTCAATTCTCACTGGTATCAATGTCCATGTTTTACTGTATTTTTTGCTTTTATTTTACATGTTTCATTTTCTTTTTGAAATTGTTTTATTTTAACCTATTTTAATTTCTTGTCAACTTTACTTCAAGGAATTTCATACGGATCACTGTTGATGTTTTACGTTGTTCTGTAAAGCACTTTGGGCTGCTTTGTGCATGAACGGTGCTATACAAATAAAGTGTATTATTATTATTAACAGGAAGTGGCTCTCTATCAGTCCCTACCCTCCAGGATGTGGTCGGCCTGCTTAAAGCCCGCCTCCAGGTCTCCGTTCTGGATGGTTCTGATTGGCTGGTGGAAGGACTGGTTAGCGATGGCTTCCTGAATGGTGATGATGGGCTTTAGCTCCTCGTATTGAACCTTCACAGCTTTAGCTGCTCTCTGAGCTTCCAGCTGAGTTTCAGCCACCACGGCTCCGATGATGTGTCCGACACACGTCACCTGTAGAGAGTAAAGGAAGCACCTGTCAGTGTGGGCGGGGCTCTGAGGGAGGCTCCTGATTGGTCCACAGGAACTCACCTCTTGGTCAGCGAGCACCGTCTCGTCGTAATGGATCGGTCCCGTAGCGTTACTGCCCGGAATATCAGAGGCAAACACACAGCAAACAACACTGGCATCACCTCCGCTGCAGAGGAGTCTATAGAGCTGAGAACACGGGTTAGTTAACTCAACTAGAGAGGAGTCTATAGAGCTGAGAACAGGGTTAGTTAACTCAACTAGAGAGGAGTCTATAGAGCTGAGAACACGGGTTAGTTAACTCAACTAGAGAGGAGTCTATAGAGCTGAGACACGGGTTAGTTATCTCTCAACTAGAGAGGAGTCTATAGAGCTGAGACACGGGTTAGTTAACTCAACTAGAGAGGAGTCTATAGAGCTGAGAACACGGGTTAGTTAACTCAACTAGAGAGGAGTCTATAGAGCTGAGACACGGGTTAGTTAACTCAACTAGAGAGGAGTCTATAGAGCTGAGACACGGGTTAGTTATCTCTCAACTAGAGAGGAGTCTATAGAGCTGAGACACGGGTTAGTTATCTCTCAACTAGAGAGGAGTCTATAGAGCTGAGACACGGGTTAGTTATCTCTCAACTAGAGAGGAGTCTATAGAGCTGAGACACAGGTTAGTTAACTCTCAACTAGAGAGGAGTCTATAGAGCTGAGAACACGGGTTAGTTAACTCAACTAGAGAGGAGTCTATAGAGCTGAGACACGGTTAGTTAACTCAACTAGAGAGGAGTCTATAGAGCTGAGACACAGGTTAGTTATCTCTCAACTAGAGAGGAGTCTATAGAGCTGAGACACGGGTTAGTTATCTCTCAACTAGAGAGGAGTCTATAGAGCTGAGACACGGGTTAGTTATCTTCAACTAGAGAGGAGTCTATAGAGCTGAGACACAGGTTAGTTAACTCTCAACTAGAGAGGAGTCTATAGAGCTGAGACACGGGTTAGTTATCTCTCAACTAGAGAGGAGTCTATAGAGCTGAGACACGGGTTAGTTATCTCTCAACTAGAGAGGATCTATAGAGCTGAGACACGGGTTAGTTATCTCTCAACTAGAGAGGAGTCTATAGAGCTGAGACACGGGTTAGTTATCTCTCAACTAGAGAGGAGTCTATAGAGCTGAGACACGGGTTAGTTATCTCTCAACTAGAGAGGAGTCTATAGAGCTGAGACACGGGTTTTATCTCTCAACTAGAGAGGAGTCTATAGAGCTGAGACACGGTTAGTTATCTCTCAACTAGAGAGGAGTCTATAGAGCTGAGACACGGGTTAGTTATCTCAACTAGAGAGGAGTCTATAGAGCTGAGACACGGGTTAGTTAACTCTCAACTAGAGAGGAGTCTATAGAGCTGAGACACGGGTTAGTTATCTCTCAACTAGAGAGGAGTCTATAGAGCTGAGACACAGGTTAGTTATCTCTCAACTAGAGAAGAGTCTATAGAGCTGAGACACAGGTTAGTTAACTCAACTAGAGAGGAGTCTATAGAGCTGAGACACAGGTTAGTTAACTCAACTAGAGAGGAGTCTATAGAGCTGAGACACAGGTTAGTTAACTCAACTAGAGAGGAGTCTATAGAGCTGAGACACAGGTTAGTTAACTCAACTAGAGAGGAGTCTATAGAGCTGAGACACAGGTTAGTTAACTCAACTAGAGAGGAGTCTATAGAGCTGAGACACAGGTTAGTTAACTCAACTAGAGAGGTCTATAGAGCTGAGACACAGGTTAGTTAACTCAACTAGAGAGGAGTCTATAGAGCTGAGACACAGGTTAGTTATCTCTCAACTAGAGAGGAGTCTATAGAGCTGAGACACAGGTTAGTTATCTCTCAACTAGAGAGGAGTCTATAGAGCTGAGACACGGGTTAGTTATCTCAACTAGAGAGGAGTCTATAGAGCTGAGACACGGGTTAGTTAACTCAACTAGAGAGGAGTCTATAGAGCTGAGAACACGGGTTAGTTAACTCAACTAGAGAGGAGTCTATAGAGCTGAGAACACGGGTTAGTTAACTCAACTAGAGAGGAGTCTATAGAGCTGAGACACGGGTTAGTTAACTCAACTAGAGAGGAGTCTATAGAGCTGAGAACACGGGTTAGTTAACTCAACTAGAGAGGAGTCTATAGAGCTGAGACACGGGTTAGTTAACTCAACTAGAGAGGAGTCTATAGAGCTGAGAACACGGGTTAGTTAACTCAACTAGAGAGGAGTCTATAAGCTGAGACACGGGTTAGTTAACTCAACTAGAGAGGAGTCTATAGAGCTGAGACACAGGTTAGTTATCTCAACTAGAGAGGAGTCTATAGAGCTGAGACACGGGTTAGTTATCTCTCAACTAGAGAGGAGTCTATAGAGCTGAGACACGGGTTAGTTAACTCAACTAGAGAGGAGTCTATAGAGCTGAGACACGGGTTAGTTATCTCTCAACTAGAGAGGAGTCTATAGAGCTGAGACACGGGTTAGTTATCTCTCAACTAGAGAGGAGTCTATAGAGCTGAGAATACGGGTTAGTTAACTCAACTAGAGAGGAGTCTATAGAGCTGAGACACAGGTTAGTTAACTCTCAACTAGAGAGGAGTCTATAGAGCTGAGAACACGGGTTAGTTATCTCTCAACTAGAGAGGAGTCTATAGAGCTGAGAACACGGGTTAGTTAACTCAACTAGAGAGGAGTCTATAGAGCTGAGAATACGGGTTAGTTAACTCAACTAGAGAGGAGTCTATAGAGCTGAGACACAGGTTAGTTATCTCTCAACTAGAGAGGAGTCTATAGAGCTGAGAACACGGGTTAGTTAACTCAACTAGAGAGGAGTCTATAGAGCTGAGACACGGGTTAGTTATCTCAACTAGAGAGGAGTCTATAGAGCTGAGACACGGGTTAGTTATCTCTCAACTAGAGAGGAGTCTATAGAGCTGAGAACACGGGTTAGTTATCTCAACTAGAGAGGAGTCTATAGAGCTGAGACAGGGTTAGTTAACTCAACTAGAGAGGAGTCTATAGAGCTGAGACACGGGTTAGTTATCTCAACTAGAGAGGAGTCTATAGAGCTGAGACACGGGTTAGTTATCTCTCAACTAGAGAGGAGTCTATAGAGCTGAGACACGGGTTAGTTATCTCAACTAGAGAGGAGTCTATAGAGCTGAGACAGGGTTAGTTATCTCTCAACTAGAGAGGAGTCTATAGAGCTGAGACACGGGTTAGTTATCTCAACTAGAGAGGAGTCTATAGAGCTGGACACAGGTTAGTTATCTCTCAACTAGAGAGGAGTCTATAGAGCTGAGAACACGGGTTAGTTAACTCAACTAGAGAGGAGTCTATAGAGCTGAGAACACGGGTTAGTTATCTCAACTAGAGAGGAGTCTATAGAGCTGAGAACACGGGTTAGTTATCTCTCAACTAGAGAGGAGTCTATAGAGCTGAGACACGGGTTAGTTATCTCTCACTAGAGAGGAGTCTATAGAGCTGAGACACAGGTTAGTTAACTCTCAACTAGAGAGGAGTCTATAGAGCTGAGACACAGGTTAGTTATCTCTCAACTAGAGAGGAGTCTATAGAGCTGAGAACACGGGTTAGTTAACTCAACTAGAGAGGAGTTCTATAGAGCTGAGACACGGGTTAGTTATCTCTCAACTAGAGAGGAGTCTATAGAGCTGAGACACGGGTTAGTTATCTCTCAACTAGAGAGGAGTCTATAGAGCTGAGACACGGGTTAGTTATCTCTCAACTAGAGAAGAGTCTATAGAGCTGAGACACGGGTTAGTTATCTCTCAACTAGAGAGGAGTCTATAGAGCTGAGACACGGGTTAGTTATCTCTCAACTAGAGAGGAGTCTATAGAGCTGAGACACGGGTTAGTTATCTCTCAACTAGAGAGGAGTCTATAGAGCTGAGACACGGGTTAGTTATCTCTCAACTAGAGAGGAGTCTATAGAGCTGAGACACGGGTCAGTTATCTCAACTAGAGAGGAGTCTATAGAGCTGAGACACGGGTTAGTTATCTCTCAACTAGAGAGGAGTCTATAGAGCTGAGACACGGGTTAGTTATCTCTCAACTAGAGAGGAGTCTATAGAGCTGAGACACGGGTTAGTTATCTCAACTAGAGAGGAGTCTATAGAGCTGAGACACAGGTTAGTTATCTCTCAACTAGAGAGGAGTCTATAGAGCTGAGAACACGGGTTAGTTAACTCAACTAGAGAGGAGTCTATAGAGCTGAGACACGGGTTAGTTATCTCTCAACTAGAGAGGAGTCTATAGAGCTGAGACACGGGTTAGTTAACTCAACTAGAGAGGAGTCTATAGAGCTGAGACACGGTTAGTTATCTCTCAACTAGAGAGGAGTCTATAGAGCTGAGACACGGGTTAGTTATCTCTCAACTAGAGAGGAGTCTATAGAGCTGAGAACACGGGTTAGTTATCTCTCAACTAGAGAGGAGTCTATAGAGCTGAGACACAGGTTAGTTAACTCTCAACTAGAGAGGAGTCTATAGAGCTGAGACACGGGTTAGTTATCTCTCAACTAGAGAGAGTCTATAGAGCTGAGAACACGGGTTAGTTAACTCAACTAGAGAGGAGTCTATAGAGCTGAGACACGGGTTAGTTATCTTCTCAATTTACACACGGCATCTATTGCACGTCTGTCCGTCCTGGGAGAGGGATCCCTCCTCTGTTGCTCTCCCTGAGGTTTCTCCCATTTTTTTCCCCCTTAAACTGTGGGGTTTTTCCTTTTTCTGGAAGTTTTTCCTTGTACGATGTGAGGGTCTAAGGACAGAGGGTGTCGTATTGTCTACTGATATTCTGTACAAACTGTGAAGTCCACTGAGACAAATGTAACATTTGTGATATTGGGCTATATAAATAAACATTGATTGATTGATTGATTGAGAGCTGAGACACGGGTTAGTTAACTCTCAACTAGAGAGGAGTCTATAGAGCTGAGACACGGGTTAGTTAACTCTCAACTAGAGAGGAGTCTATAGAGCTGAGAATACGGGTTAGTTATCTCTAAACTAGAGAGGAGTCTATAGAGCTGAGACACGGGTTAGTTATCTCTCAACTAGAGAGGAGTCTATAGAGCTGAGACACGGTTAGTTATCTCTCAACTAGAGAGGAGTCTATAGAGCTGAGACACAGGTTAGTTATCTTTCAACTAGAGAGGAGTCTATAGAGCTGAGACACGGTTAGTTATCTCTCAACTAGAGAGGATTCTATAGAGCTGAGACACGGGTTAGTTATCTCAACTAGAGAGGAGTCTATAGAGCTGAGACACGGGTTAGTTATCTCTCAACTAGAGAGGAGTCTATAGAGCTGAGACACAGGTTAGTTATCTCTCAACTAGAGAGGAGTCTATAGAGCTGAGACACGGGTTAGTTAACTCTCAACTAGAGAGGAGTCTATAGAGCTGAGACACAGGTTAGTTATCTCAACTAGAGAGGAGTCTATAGAGCTGAGACACGGGTTAGTTATCTCTCAACTAGAGAGGAGTCTATAGAGCTGAGACAGGTTAGTTATCTCTCAACTAGAGAGGAGTCTATAGAGCTGAGACACGGGTTAGTTATCTCTCAACTAGAGAGGAGTCTATAGAGCTGAGACACAGGTTAGTTATCTCTCAACTAGAGAGGAGTCTATAGAGCTGAGACACGGGTTAGTTAACTCTCAACTAGAGAGGATTCTATAGAGCTGAGAGACAGGTTAGTTAACTCAACTAGAGAGGAGTCTATAGAGCTGAGACACGGGTTAGTTATCTCAACTAGAGAGGAGTCTATAGAGCTGAGACACGGGTTAGTTAACTCTCAACTAGAGAGGAGTCTATAGAGCTGAGACACGGGTTAGTTAACTCTCAACTAGAGAGGAGTCTATAGAGCTGAGACACGGGTTAGTTAACTCAACTAGAGAGGAGTCTATAGAGCTGAGACACGGGTTAGTTATCTCTCAACTAGAGAGGAGTCTATAGAGCTGAGACACGGGTTAGTTATCTCTCAACTAGAGAGGAGTCTATAGAGCTGAGACACAGGTTAGTTATCTCTCAACTAGAGAGGAGTCTATAGAGCTGAGACACGGGTTAGTTAACTCTCAACTAGAGAGGAGTCTATAGAGCTGAGACACGGGTTAGTTATCTCAACTAGAGAGGAGTCTATAGAGCTGAGACACGGGTTAGTTAACTCTCAACTAGAGAGGAGTCTATAGAGCTGAGACACGGGTTAGTTACTCTCAACTAGAGAGGAGTCTATAGAGCTGAGACACGGGTTAGTTATCTCAACTAGAGAGGAGTCTATAGAGCTGAGACACAGGTTAGTTATCTCAACTAGAGAGGAGTCTATAGAGCTGAGACACGGGTTAGTTATCTCTCAACAAGTTCACTCAACTTGTTAACTTTTGAAAACACACTTGTTAATAACTCTTGAAAACACTCAGTAGTTAAATAATCTGAGTTTTTGTTGACTTAACTAGTTAAATAACGAGCTGTTTTGGTTGTTATCTAGTAAGCAGAGATGTCTAGTAAACTAAATGAATTAATTAGTTAATGAAGCTCAATGAGTTAACCTAGTAACTAGAACAGTAGTGCACTAGTCAGAGTGTTGCCGGTGTTGTCGGAACTAGTGCTCAACATGATTGGTAATTTTTAACTGGAGATCCAATAGGAAGCCTCAACAAGGCGTATGTCCCGCCTCCTCGTTAGCATTTTGTCACTAGTAAACACTTTAAACTTCACTAGTTAGTTAACTCCTAGTTAGCAGTTGTGGGAGGAGCTTACATGATGTTAGCGTGTGCCTTTGTGCTGGTAATGAGCGCCAGGTAGAGCTCGTTCTCGTACAGCGGTACGTCGTCGCAGTACAGAGCCTCGCCGGTCGCCTGCTGCAGCGCAGAGAGGTGCATCATGGGACGTCCCAGCACGTCCTCCAGGCTCCGCCCCTCTGGCACTGCCTGCAGGACACAGGAGGCATTACAGTAGATTTAAAGGTCTCCTATCATGCTATTTTTAGGCATATATTCCAGGTCTCAGATATATCCAGAGCCTGTCTCTGATTGGCTGAAACACCAAACAGATCATTGCAGCATTACCCATAATCCCCTCTGTTTCAGCCCTGTTTCCAAAGTGCTGATTCTCTGTCTGTTACTTTAGATGAAAATAAGGAGCCCCTCCCCACGCCCCTCTGAGAGACATTTGGTTACAAAGAACTCAATGGTGCTCTAGGAGGACATTCAGGTGATAAGGGGGGGGGGGGTTACACAAGACAAAACATCGTTATGACATCATCAAGTGGCCAAAATCTGATCAGCTCATTTTCAGACAGGTTTTTATAGAAATGGATCAGGACAAAAAGAGAGAGAATCTTTGTTCCTGAAACTTTCAGAGTCTCTTTACACAGAGGGGACACATGGTGATGTAGAAGAGACATGAAGAAGAGGGGACACATGTTGATGTAGAAGAGACATGAAGAAGAGGGGACACATGTTGATGTAGAAGAGACATGAAGAAGAGGGGACACATGCTGATGTAGAAGAGACATGAAGAAGAGGGGACACATGTTGATGTAGAACAGACATGAAGAAGAGGGGACACATGTTGATGGATGTAGAAGAGACATGAAGAAGAGGGGACACATGTTGATGTAGGAAAGACATGTGTCCCCTCTGTGTAAAGAGAGAGTCTCTTTACACAGAGGGGACACATGTTGATGTAGAAGAGACATGAAGAAGAGGGACACATGCTGATGTAGAAGAGACATGAAGAAGAGGGGACACATGTTGATGTAGAAGAGACATGAAGAAGAGGGACACATGTTGATGTAGAAGAGACATTAAGAAGAGGGACACATGTTGATGGATGTAGAAGAGACATGAAGAAGAGGGGACACATGTTGATGTAGGAAAGACATGTGTCCCCTCTGTGTAAAGAGAGAGTCTCTTTACACAGAGGGGACACATGTTGATGTAGGAAAGACATGTGTCCCCTCTGTGTAAAGAGAGAGTGTCTTTACACAGAGGGGACACATGTTGATGTAGAAGAGACATGTGTCCCCTCTGTGTAAAGAGAGAGTCTCTTTACACAGAGGGGACACATGTTGATGTAGAAGAGACATGAAGAAGAGGGGACACATGTTGATGTAGAAGAGACATGAAGAAGAGGGGACACATGTTGATGTAGAAGAGACATGAAGAAGAGGGGACACATGTTGATGTAGGAAAGACATGTGTCCCCTCTGTGTAAAGAGAGAGTCTCTTTACACAGAGGGGACACATGTTGAGAGTCTCTTTACACAGAGGGGACACATGTTGATGTAGAAGAGACATGAAGAAGAGGGGACACATGTTGATGTAGAAGAGACATGAAGAAGTGGATTTTGCATAATAGGTCCCCTTTAAAGCCCCTGTACCTGGTAGATCTGAGCACTGCAGGGGGTCTCTGGGTGAAAGATCTCTGATGCACTCAGGTATTCAGACTGAAGCTCCTCCCCCTTCACCCCCTGATCTCTGAGCTTCTGAAGAACCGTCAGGTAGAATTTATAGAAGAGACTCAGGGTCAAAGTTCGTCGGTACGTCACCATGCCGCCAGGCGCAGGGGTCGAGGGTCATCTCCTCGGCCAATGAGGAGCAAGCTTCCTGCAGGAGCTCCCCCCCAAGGCCTACCAAAGATAGAGGATTATTATATATAAACTGTAGCTATGCACACATGACAATAAAAGCCTTGAGACTGGAAACTTGTATTTGTATCTTTGATCTGTGAATCTGTCCTGTTTTTCATTCTTTCCCTGTTGCTGTTAAACTCCTGAATAAAGCTCCATCTCATCTCATCTCATCTCATCTCATCTCATCTCATCTCATCTCATCTCATCTCATCTTAATGCTTTTATTGTCTTTCATTTTGTAAAGCACTTTGAATTGCCTTAACATGTGCTATATAAGTAAACTTGCCTTGCCTTGCCTACCTATCATGAGTTCCTGATCACCTGACTTCCTCACAGCTTCAGTTCCTGATCACCTGACTTCCTCACAGCTTCAGTTCCTGATCACCTGACTTCCTCACAGCTTCAGTTCCTGATCACCTGACTTCCTCACAGCTTCAGTTCCTGATCACCTGACTTCCTCACAGCTTCAGTTCCTGATCACCTGACTTCCTGACTTCACTTCTTCTCTTACCTTCCCAGCAGTTTGTTCCCCGTCTTCATGGCCAGTTTGGTAGTGGCCGCCATGCCTCCATAGCTCAGCCTCAGCTCCTCCACGATGTCCGTCCCTGAGGAGAAGACGACGCTCATCGCTGCCGTCACGACGCTGATGTCGTCCTCACGCCGAGGAGACTGTTTGAAGGCCGACACGAACTGATTCTGAGGACATAAATACGATACGATAATACTTTAGTGGTCAGATGAAGTCTGAAATGCTCCTTGCATCACAGCAGCTCCATGTGGAACATCAACAGACACACATCAAGACTCATGAGAAACAAACAACATGGAACATGGAACATCACAGCAGGATCAGAGAGAGCTGCTCAAAGAGCCTTCAGCGTGCATCTGATCTGTAGCTCTGTGTTCACTGAGAGGACTGACAGGAGCACTAAGGATGCTTCAGGCTGACCACAGAGGATGCTTCAGGCTGACTGGAGCACAGAGGATGCTTCAGGCTGACTGGAGCACAGAGGATGCTTCAGGCTGACTGGAGCACAAAGGATGCTTCAGGCTGACTGGAGCACAGAGGATGCTTCAGGCTGACTGGAGCACAGAGGATGCTTCAGGCTGACTGGAGCACAGAGGATGCTTCATGCTGACTGGAGCACAGAGGATGCTTCAGGCTGACTGGAGCACAGAGGATGCTTCAGGCTGACTGGAGCACAGAGGATGCTTCAGGCTGACTGGAGCACAGAGGATGCTTCAGGCTGACTGGAGCACAGAGGATGCTTCAGGCTGACTGGAGCACAGAGGATGCTTCAGGCTGACTGGAGCACAGAGGATGCTTCAGGCTGACTGGAGCACAGAGGATGCTTCAGGCGGACTTTAGTGATCAGATGGTAGCAGTTCAGATTCTCTGTCAGAGCATGCTTTGGGTCCCAGAGGATGCTGTAAAGATCACATGTGATGGTTTCTACCTTCTTGCTGTACGGGATGAGGATGGACAGCAGGATCTCCTGCGGGCGCAGAATGGTCTTTCTGTAGCCGGTGAAGAAGCCGTCATCCATCTGAACCTCTCTGCTGCCGTCTGAGGGTCAAAGGGCAACAGCTGTTCATACAAACTCCCCTGATGTGTTGAAAGACTCTTAAAAAGGACATATCCTGCTGATGTTCAGGTGTATATCAGTACGTAGTGTCTCTGCTTTAAAGAGTCCTCTCCTGCTGATGTCAGGTGTATATCAGTACGTAGTGTCTCTGCTTTAAAGAGTCCTCTCCTGCTGATGTTCAGGTGTATATCAGTATGTAGTGTCTCTACTTTAAAGAGTCCTCTCCTGCTGATGTTCAGGTGTATATCAGTATGTAGTGTCTCTACTTTAAAGAGTCCTCTCCTGCTGATTTTCAGGTGTATATCAGTATGTAGTGTCTCTACTTTAAAGAGTCCTATCCTGCTGATGTTCAGGTGTATATCAGTACGTAGTGTCTCTGCTTTAAAGAGTCCTCTCCTGCTGATGTTCAGGTGTATATCAGTATGTAGTGTCTCTACTTTAAAGAGTCCTCTCCTGCTGATGTTCAGGTGTATATCAGTATGTAGTGTCTCTACTTTAAAGAGTCCTCTCCTGCTGATGTTCAGGTGTATATCAGTATGTAGTGTCTCTACTTTAAAGAGTCCTCTCCTGCTGATGTTCAGGTGTATATCAGTATGTAGTGTCTCTACTTTAAAGAGTCCTCTCCTGCTGATGTTCAGGTGTATATCAGTATGTAGTGTCTCTACTTTAAAGAGTCCTCTCCTGCTGATGTTCAGGTGTATATCAGTATGTAGTGTCTCTACTTTAAAGAGTCCTCTCCTGCTGATGTTCAGGTGTGTATCAGTATGTAGTGTCTCTACTTTAAAGAGTCCTCTCCTGCTGATGTTCAGGTGTATATCAGTATGTAGTGTCTCTACTTTAAAGAGTCCTCTCCTGCTGATGTTCAGGTGTATATCAGTATGTAGTGTCTCTACTTTAAAGAGTCCTCTCCTGCTGATGTTCAGGTGTATATCAGTATGTAGTGTCTCTACTTTAAAGAGTCCTCTCCTGCTGATGTTCAGGTGTATATCAGTATGTAGTGTCTCTACTTTAAAGAGTCCTCTCCTGCTGATGTTCAGGTGTATATCAGTATGTAGTGTCTCTACTTTAAAGAGTCCTCTCCTGCTGATGTTCAGGTGTATATCAGTATGTAGTGTCTCTACTTTAAAGAGTCCTCTCCTGCTGATGTTCAGGTGTATATCAGTATGTAGTCTCTACTTTAAAGAGTCCTCTCCTGCTGATGTTCAGGTGTATATCAGTATGTAGAGTCTCTACTTTAAAGAGTCCTCTCCTGCTGATGTTCAGGTGTATATCAGTACGTAGTGTCTCTGCTTTAAAGAGTCCTCTCCTGCTGATGTTCAGGTGTATATCAGTATGTAGTGTCTCTGCTTTAAAGAGTCCTCTCCTGCTGATGTTCAGGTGTATATCAGTATGTAGTGTCTCTACTTTAAAGAGTCCTCTCCTGCTGATGTTCAGGTGTATATCAGTATGTAGTGTCTCTACTTTAAAGAGTCCTCTCCTGCTGATGTTCAGGTGTATATCAGTATGTAGAGTCTACTTTAAAGAGACCTCTCCTGCTGATGTTCAGGTGTATATCAGTATGTAGTGTCTCTACTTTAAAGAGTCCTCTCCTGCTGATGTTCAGGTGTATATCAGTATGTAGTGCTCTACTGGGAACTGTCTCCATGCTTTAATGTTCATACTGCCTGTGATTCAGCAGGGAGTGTGAAGGGAGGGAACACAGGGATTGTAGCCTCTGCAGACCATTCACATGCACTAAAACCTATAGAACACACCACAGGAAGCAGAATGGTTAGTCAAAACCTTCATCACCTCCTCCCTCCCTGACTCTCTGGACCCCCTGCAGTTTGCCTACAGAGCAAACAGGTCCACAGACGACGCCATAGCCCTCACCATCCACACTGCCATCTCACACCTGGACCAGAGGAACAGGAACACATATGTGAGAATGCTGTTCATTGATTACAGTTCAGCATTCAATACCATTGTGCCCTCCAAGCTGGCCATCAAGCTCAGAGACCTCGGGCTCAACAGCACCCTCTGTGACTGGATCCTGAACTTCCTGACGGGCAGACCCCAGGCAGTGCGGGTGGGAAACATCACATCCTCCACCCTGATCCTCAACACCGGAGCCCCTCAAGGCTGCGTGCTCAGCCCTCTCCTCTACTCCCTGTTCACTCACGACTGCGTGGCCACACACAGCTCCAACACCATCGTGAAGTTTGCTGACGACACGACCGTCATCGGCCAGATCACCGACGGTGACGAGACGGCGTACAGAGAGGAGGTCGGAAACCTGACATCTTGGTGCCAGGATAACAACCTCCATCTCAACGTCAGCAAAACAAAGGAGCTGATTGTGGATTACAGGAAGCAGCAGAGAGAGGGACACGCCCCCATCGCCATCAATGGGACTGCGGTGGAGAGAGTCAGCAGCTTCAGGTTCCTCGGTGTCCACATCACTGAGGACCTGACATGGACTCATCACTGAGGACCTGACATGGGCTCATCACTGAGGACCTGACATGGAGTCACACACTAACACCATCACCAAGAAAGCTCGACAGCGGCTCTTTTTCCTCCGCAGGCTGAGGAGGTTCAAAATGGATTCCAGGATACTCTGTAACTTCTACAGGTGCTCCATAGAGAGGATCCTGACCTTCTACAGGTGCACCATAGAGAGGATCCTGACCTTCTACAGGTGCACCATAGAGAGGATCCTGACCTTCTACAGGTGCACCATAGAGAGCATCCTGACCTTCTACAGGTGCACCATAGAGAGGATCCTGACCTTCTACAGGTGCACCATAGAGAGGATCCTGACCTTCTACAGGTGCACCATAGAGGACATCCTGACCTTCTACAGGTGCACCATAGAGAGATCCTGACCTTCTACAGGTGCACCATAGAGAGCATCCTGACCTTCTACAGGTGCACCATAGAGAGATCCTGACCTTCTACAGGTGCACCATAGAGAGTATCCTGACCTTCTACAGGTGCACCATAGAGAGGATCCTGACCTTCTACAGGTGCACCATAGAGGATCCTGACCTTCTACAGGTGCACCATAGAGAGGATCCTGACCTTCTACAGGTGCACCATAGAGAGGATCCTGACCTTCTAGAGGTGCACCATAGAGAGGATCCTGACCTTCTACAGGTGCACCATAGAGAGGATCCTGACCTCTACAGGTGCACCATAGAGAGGATCCTGACCTTCTAGAGGTGCACCATAGAGAGGATCCTGACCTTCTACAGGTGCACCATAGAGAGCATCCTGACCTTCTACAGGTGCACCATAGAGAGTATCCTGACCTTCTACAGGTGCACCATAGAGAGCATCCTGACCTTCTACAGGTGCACCATAGAGAGCATCCTGACCTTCTACAGGTGCACCATAGAGAGTATCCTGACCTTCTACAGGTGCACCATAGAGAGGATCCTGACCTTCTACAGGTGCACCATAGAGAGCATCCTGACCTTCTACAGGTGCACCATAGAGAGCATCCTGACCTTCTACAGGTGCACCATAGAGAGCATCCTGACCTTCTACAGGTGCACCATAGAGAGCATCCTGACCTTCTACAGGTGCACCATAGAGAGCATCCTGACCTTCTACAGGTGCACCATAGAGAGCATCCTGACCTTCTACAGGTGCACCATAGAGAGCATCCTGACCTTCTACAGGTGCACCATAGAGAGCATCCTGACCTTCTACAGGTGCACCATAAGGTCTCTACACACCAACCTGAGACCAAAGAACGCGTACCGAAGGCGTCCCGACTTTTACGTCAGCTAAGTCGGGCTTCGTTGGCTTCGTCGGATAAAGCCGCCCGCCTACGAACACACCGCAAATACTTCAGCCGACGAGTGGCAATAACTCTCCTTACCAGCAGGCGGCGGTAGTGTGTATTCGTCATTCAAAAGAGGCAACAACCGGAAGACAGACTGCGTTTTATACACCGAGAGAAGAAGAACAGACTTAGTAATATAAACAGTTGATCAGTTGGTCTTCACTTTCTTCATTCCATGCCGTCATGATAAAAAAGAAACTCTTGCGTCCGGGTGAGATGAAAATGAGGAAGATTAGCCGTCTGTGTGTGCCTTCTTATCGTTTGTTTTGGTCCCTCACTTCCGCTTCACTTCTGATGCACTGATTCGCTAAGCTGAACAGCCAATCAGAGTGATTGATTTTGTCCCGACGTTCTTTGGCCTCCCGCGGCCGATTCAACATGTCGAATCGGCGGCGGGAGGAGGCGGGAGGGTTGAAAATGTGCCGTAAAGAGACGACACACCAACCTGAGTAGTGCGACGCGAATGCCCGACTGCCTCTGACGGCTTCGGACGGCCTCTGACTCCCAAAGTCGGGCCGGTGTGTAGAGGCCTATAGAGAGTATCCTGACCTTCTACAGGTGCACCATAGAGAGTATCCTGACCTTCTACAGGTGCACCATAGAGAGGATCCTGACCTTCTACAGGTGCACCATAGAGAGCATCCTGACCTTCTACAGGTGCACCATAGAGAGCATCCTGACCTTCTACAGGTGCACCATAGAGAGCATCCTGACCTTCTACAGGTGCACCATAGAGAGGATCCTGACCTTCTACAGGTGCACCATAGAGAGATCCTGACCTTCTACAGGTGCACCATAGAGAGCATCCTGACCTTCTACAGGTGCACCATAGAGAGCATCCTGACCTTCTACAGGTGCACCATAGAGAGCATCCTGACCTTCTACAGGTGCACCATAGAGAGATCCTGACCTTCTACAGGTGCACCATAGAGAGCATCCTGACCTTCTACAGGTGCACCATAGAGAGATCCTGACCTTCTACAGGTGCACCATAGAGAGATCCTGACCTTCTACAGGTGCACCATAGAGAGCATCCTGACCTTCTACAGGTGCACCATAGAGAGCATCCTGACCTTCTACAGGTGCACCATAGAGAGCATCCTGACCTTCTACAGGTGCACCATAGAGAGCATCCTGACCTTCTACAGGTGCACCATAGAGAGCATCCTGACCTTCTACAGGTGCACCATAGAGAGCATCCTGACCTTCTACAGGTGCACCATAGAGAGCATCCTGACCTTCTACAGGTGCACCATAGAGAGCATCCTGACCTTCTACAGGTGCACCATAGAGAGATCCTGACCTTCTACAGGTGCACCATAGAGAGCATCCTGACCTTCTACAGGTGCACCATAGAGAGATCCTGACCTTCTACAGGTGCACCATAGAGAGCATCCTGACCTTCTACAGGTGCACCATAGAGAGCATCCTGACCTTCTACAGGTGCACCATAGAGAGATCCTGACCTTCTACAGGTGCACCATAGAGAGATCCTGACCTTCTACAGGTGCACCATAGAGAGGATCCTGACCTTCTACAGGTGCACCATAGAGGATCCTGACCTTCTACAGGTGCACCATAGAGAGATCCTGACCTTCTACAGGTGCACCATAGAGAGATCCTGACCTTCTACAGGTGCACCATAGAGAGGATCCTGACCTTCTACAGGTGCACCATAGAGAGATCCTGACCTTCTACAGGTGCACCATAGAGAGGATCCTGACTGGCTGCATCACGGCCTGGTACGGCAGCTGCACCGCCCTCAATCGTAAGGCTTTACAGAGGGTGGTGAAAACTGCAGAACATCACCAGGACGGAGCTGCCACCTTTACTCCCAGCGGCTCAGGAAGAAATCCCTCAGGATTATCAAAGACCCCCATCCCCAGCCACAAACTGTCTGCTGCCGTCTGGCAGGCGTTACCGCAGCATCCTGACAAAACAACCAGATTCAGAGACAGCTTCATCCCACAGGCAATAAGACTGTTCAACAACTGAACTGCTGAAACAATTTCATAACATTCATCTGCTACTTAGTAATATCTATCTATTATCTAATATATCATTCCAATAACCTGTATATAGACTCGTATTGCACTATTCCACTTTTTTTCTCTCACTTTTAAAAACTATTTTTCTTTTTGTATTACTTTTAATATAATATACTTTAATATTGTTTTAATATTGTCTGCTTATCTGTATTATTGTGTTGCATTGTTGGAGAAGCCTGTGACCTAAGATTTTCAACGACATAATTACTCTGTAGCTATGTTAGTTTGACAATAAAGAACCTTGAACCTTGAACCTTGAATGGGGCCTCGAAGAAAACACTCAAATAAAGGCGTTTGTCTTTCTGATCACTTCTCTGAAACACCGGCTTTGCTTCTGTTAAACATGTGTTTTCTCACACAAGCTTTATACTTACTTATTACTGATATAATGAGAGTTCATAGTCAGAGAGTGACTCAGCACTTTGAGAGGTCACACCATGACCGTGTCTTCACGGTATAATCCTCATCACTTTGAGAGGTCACACCATGACCGTGTCTTCACGGTATAATCCTCATCACTTTGAGAGGTCACACCATGACCGTGTCTTCACGGTATAATCCTCATCACTTTGAGAGGTCACACCATGACCGTGTCTTCACGGTATAATCCTCATCACTTTGAGAGGTCACACCATGACCGTGTCTTCACGGTATAATCCTTATCACTTTATCTGATTGTGTTCTGGGTCAAAATTGTTTTGTTACACCTGTCAAAACAAATGTCACGCAGTCAGGGAGTGAGAGGATGACCTGCAGTGTGTGTGTGTGTGTGTGTTCCTTCAGTGGACTCTGATCTCTATAAAAACAGATTCCAGGAAAGTGTGTGTGTGTGTGTGTGTGTGTGTGTGTATGTGTGTTCCTTCAGTGGACTCTGATCTCTATAAAAACAGATTCCAGGAAAGTGTGTGTGTGTGTGTGTGTGTGTGTGTGTGTGTGTGTGTGTGTGTGTGTGTGTGTTTGTGTGTACATAAATCAACTGGCAATATCCTCTCTTCTACTGTTCATTTGGCAAACACATTGAAATGAAAAGAACCGACTACTCAAACCTTTTTTCTGAAAAAGACTGGCTCACCGAAATGACATGATTATTACAAAAAAGATAAGTGCTGTAAATTTGCCTGAAAGCTTAATCCACCCCTGTTATAACTATCCCCTAAAATCACAATAGCAAATCCACACGATGCAGGTCAACCAACATTTAGTTTTCCCCAGGCACAGCAGCAGGTGCGCCTCCAGAGAGCCACTAACATGTTGAGCAGCTCAGACGGAAATGTATTATCTACTCCCCTGGCCGTTTGGGAAATCAGCCAAAATGAAAAGTTAAGGGAGATCCCCAAAGACGACATCATGGTGTCCAGAGTACTGAATTTGGTTGCTCCAACCACCAGGTCAGAGAAGGAGATGCAGTGTTCCCTGTTGTTATTCTCTGCAGATTTGATATGAAAACATTGATCACTGTCAAGCACTGATATTATCTCTTTATATTACAAAAACTAAACTCAATGAATATCCCCAACCTACCGTGTGTGTGTGTGTGTGTGTGTGTGTGTGTGTGTGTGTGTGTGTGTGTATGTGTGTGTGTGTGTGACCTTTGTCCACCAGCGTGAGTTTACAGCCAGCTGCCATGAACACAGGGTTGAGGTCCGATATGGGGCTGGCCGTCATGATGTTCCCTCCCACCGCCTGAAAACACAAACAGATCACATGTAACACCGCCATGTTTATTGATCCTCACTGACAGATACTTCAAACGGATTTATGAGCATGTTTTTCTTGCTTTTATGGCACAGAATGGCCAGAAAATGTAGTATTTCTAACAAGGCTCTGTCTATTTGCTGGTACAGTGTTTGTCACTTTGGCTGTGTCTAACGCCTGGAAATGAACACTATTTCTTACTTTGGCTGTGTCTAACTCCTGAAAATGTGCATTGTTTCTCACTTTGGCTTTGTCTAATTTCTCACTTTGGGTGTGTCTAACTCAGTGGTGAGCCGTCAGGGCCCTCTAGGCCCTCTCTGAGTTAGTTTTACCTAAATAACTTGATTTAATTGTATTTAAAATAACATTTCCAAAGAAATAAATCCTTGGAATCTGCCTTTTCAGTTTCTGTTGGAATGTGAAGGGTTAAATGCCGTCTCTGCAGTCACTGTGAAGACGGGAGAGCTCGTTGGTCCCTCTGTACATTCACAGAGGGCCAGCTATAGGAACTGAACGAGAGAGTAATGTCAAATGACAGTACAATTGACCAATCATATCTTCCCTCTAAATGGGTGGGCAGTGACGCGTCCTAAAGCCCGGAAGTAAGCTGCTGGTTCCCTCGTAAACAAAGCAACGGGATTTCTCCAGAGGGTTTTGGAAAATAGCTGGAAATAAGGTCTGTGGAAAACGAACCTGTTTGATAAATGCACGTTTTGTTCAGCCGGATAATATCCACATGTCTACCCTACTTTTATAATTTTCGAATCATAAATCTAATCGATAGATTAAGATGTATGATCGATAGATTTCTGATTAGCATCAGTTCGCTCATGATGGCTCATGTCAGTGATAGTGATGACATCGTTGCGAAATTATTAACCGAGTCATTTTCAAGATTGAGTTCCAATGATAAACTGGAGTGGCAAAGGATCAGCTGCATGAGCCGCCATCAAGTGCTTCATCCAGAAGGACAGGAGGATGGACTTTGTGTTTCAGTGATTTGATCATCAAAGGTAGGAGGCATGTTCAAAGTGGGCCGCCGTGCCGACTTCATTCATGTTTAATTGTTCCTTGGCTGTGGGTGCCCTGTCAGGATAGGTGTTTAGATAAATGGTGTTGTTCTGTGTGGTAGAGGGTCGCTGTCATTGATGCGTTTGGCACCCGGACCGTTGTTTTGATATTCCGCTGAAGTATACGCTGTGACGTAATAACTCTTCTTTTTCTTTTTCTTTTCGAGGGAAGGGGGGGGGGGGGTCAGAGGGCCTAGGTATAAAAGTCACGGCTCGCCACTGGTCTAACTCCTGGAAAATGTACACTTTTCTACGTTCCTTTAGCAAAACGCTGACTGTTATTACTGGTGTTAAAGCTACTGGACCAAGTACTGGTTTGATGGATGGATAACCATTAGCAGGACTTAAAGTGGGGGTTTGATGGATGGATAACCATTAGCAGGTCTTAAAGTGGGGGATTGATGGATGGATAACCATTAGCAGGACTTAAAGTGGGGGTTTGATGGATGGTAACCATTAGCAGGACTTAAAGTGGGGGTTTGATGGATGGATAACCATTAGCAGGACTTAAAGTGGGGGTTTGATGGATGGATAACCATTAGCATGACTTAAAGTGGGGGTTTGATGGATGGTAACCATTAGCAGGACTTAAAGTGGGGGTTTGATGGATGGATGACCATTAGCAGGACTTAAAGTGGGGTTTGATGGATGGATAACCATTAGCAGGACTTAAAGTGGGGGTTTGATGGATGGATAACCATTAGCATGACTTAAAGTGGGGGTTTGATGGATGGATAACCATTAGCAGGACTTAAAGTGGGGGTTTGATGGATGGATGACCATTAGCATGACTTAAAGTGGGGGTTTGATGGATGGATAACCATTAGCAGGACTTAAAGTGGGGGTTTGATGGATGGATAACCATTAGCATGACTTAAAGTGGGGGTTTGATGGATGGATAACCATTAGCAGGACTTAAAGTGGGGGTTTGATGGATGGATAACCATTAGCAGGACTTAAAGTGGGGGTTTGATGGATGGATAACCATTAGCATGACTTAAAGTGGGGGTTTGATGGATGGATGACCATTAGCAGGACTTAAAGTGGGGGTTTGATGGATGGATGACCATTAGCATGACTTAAAGTGGGGGTTTGATGGATGGATAACCATTAGCATGACTTAAAGTGGGGGTTTGATGGATGGATAACCATTAGCAGGACTTAAAGTGGGGGTTTGATGGATGGATAACCATTAGCAGGACTTAAAGTGGGGGTTTGATGGATGGATAACCATTAGCAGGACTTAAAGTGGGGGTTTGATGGATGGATAACCATTAGCAGGACTTAAAGTGGGGGTTTGATGGATGGATAACCATTAGCATGACTTAAAGTGGGGTTTGATGGATGGAACCATTAGCAGGACTTAAAGTGGGGTTTGATGGATGGATGACCATTAGCAGGACTTAAAGTGGGGGTTTGATGATGGATAACCATTAGCAGGACTTAAAGTGGGGTTTGATGGATGGATGACCATTAGCATGACTTAAAGTGGGGGTTTGATGGATGGATAACCATTAGCAGGACTTAAAGTGGGGGTTTGATGGATGGATGACCATTAGCATGACTTAAAGTGGGGGTTTGATGGATGGATAACCATTAGCAGGACTTAAAGTGGGGGTTTGATGATGGATGACCATTAGCATGACTTAAAGTGGGGGTTTGATGGATGGATAACCATTAGCAGGACTTAAAGTGGGGGTATGATGGATGGTAACCATTAGCAGGACTTAAAGTGGGGGTTTGATGGATGGATAACCATTAGCAGGACTTAAAGTGGGGGTTTGATGGATGGATAACCATTAGCAGGACTTAAAGTGGGGGTTTGATGGATGGATAACCATTAGCAGGACTTAAAGTGGGGGTTTGATGGATGGATAACCATTAGCAGGACTTAAAGTGGGGGTTTGATGGATGGATAACCATTAGCAGGACTTAAAGTGGGGGTTTGATGGATGGATAACCATTAGCAGGACTTAAAGTGGGGGTTTGATGGATGGATAACCATTAGCAGGACTTAAAGTGGGGGTTTGATGGATGGATGACCATTAGCAGGACTTAAAGTGGGGGTTTGATGGATGGATAACCATTAGCAGGACTTAAAGTGGGGGTTTGATGGATGGATAACCATTAGTAGGACTTAAAGTGGGGGTTTGATGGATGGATAACCATTAGCAGGACTTAAAGTGGGGGTTTGATGGATGGATGACCATTAGCATGACTTAAAGTGGGGGTTTGATGGATGGATAACCATTAGCAGGACTTAAAGTGGGGGTTTGATGGATGGATAACCATTAGCATGACTTAAAGTGGGGTTTGATGGATGGATAACCATTAGCAGGACTTAAAGTGGGGGTTTGATGGATGGATAACCATTAGCAGGACTTAAAGTGGGGGTTTGATGGATGGATAACCATTAGCATGACTTAAAGTGGGGGTTTGATGGATGGATGACCATTAGCAGGACTTAAAGTGGGGGTTTGATGGATGGATGACCATTAGCATGACTTAAAGTGGGGGTTTGATGGATGGATAACCATTAGCATGACTTAAAGTGGGGGTTTGATGGATGGATAACCATTAGCAGGACTTAAAGTGGGGGTTTGATGGATGGATAACCATTAGCAGGACTTAAAGTGGGGGTTTGATGGATGGATAACCATTAGCAGGACTTAAAGTGGGGGGTTTGATGGATGGATAACCATTAGCAGGACTTAAAGTGGGGGTTTGATGGATGGATAACCATTAGCATGACTTAAAGTGGGGGTTTGATGGATGGATAACCATTAGCATGACTTAAAGTGGGGATTTGATGGATGGATAACCATTAGCAGGACTTAAAGTGGGGGTTTGATGGATGGATGACCATTAGCAGGACTTAAAGTGGGGGTTTAATTGATGGATAACCATTAGCAGGACTTAAAGTGGGGGTTTGATGGATGGATGACCATTAGCATGACTTAAAGTGGGGGTTTGATGGATGGATAACCATTAGCAGGACTTAAAGTGGGGGTTTGATGGATGGATGACCATTAGCATGACTTAAAGTGGGGGTTTGATGGATGGATAACCATTAGCAGGACTTAAAGTGGGGGTTTGATGGATGGATGACCATTAGCATGACTTAAAGTGGGGGTTTGATGATGGATAACCATTAGCATGACTTAAAGTGGGGGTTTGATGGATGGATAACCATTAGCAGGACTTAAAGTGGGGGTTTGATGGATGGATAACCATTAGCAGGACTTAAAGTGGGGGTTGATGGATGGATAACCATTAGCAGGACTTAAAGTGGGGGTTTGATGGATGGATAAACATTAGCATGACTTAAAGTGGGGGTTTGATGGATGGATGACAATTAGCATGACTTAAAGTGGGGGTTTGATGGATGGATAACCATTAGCATGACTTAAAGTGGGGGTTTGATGGATGGATAACCATTAGCAGGACTTAAAGTGGGGGTTTGATGGATGGATAACCATTAGCAGGACTTAAAGTGGGGGTTTGATGGATGGATAACCATTAGCATGACTTAAAGTGGGGGTTTGATGGATGGATGACCATTAGCATGACTTAAAGTGGGGGTTTGATGGATGGATAACCATTAGCATGACTTAAAGTGGGGGTTTGATGGATGGATAACCATTAGTATGACTTAAAGTGGGGTTTGATGGATGGATGACCATTAGTATGAATTAAAGTGGGGGTTTGATGGATGGATGACCATTAGCAGGACTTAAAGTGGGGGTTTGATGGATGGATAACCATTAGCATGACTTAAAGTGGGGGTTTGATGGATGGATAACCATTAGCATGACTTAAAGTGGGGGTTTGATGGATGGATAACCATTAGCAGGACTTAAAGTGGGGGTTTGATGGATGGATAAACATTAGCATGACTTAAAGTGGGGGTTTGATGGATGGATGACAATTAGCATGACTTAAAGTGGGGGTTTGATGGATGGATAACCATTAGCATGACTTAAAGTGGGGGTTTGATGGATGGATAACCATTAGCAGGACTTAAAGTGGGGGTTTGATGGATGGATAACCATTAGCAGGACTTAAAGTGGGGGTTTGATGGATGGATAACCATTAGCATGACTTAAAGTGGGGGTTTGATGGATGGATGACCATTAGCATGACTTAAAGTGGGGGTTTGATGGATGGATAACCATTAGCATGACTTAAAGTGGGGGTTTGATGGATGGATAACCATTAGTATGACTTAAAGTGGGGGTTTGATGGATGGATGACCATTAGTATGAATTAAAGTGGGGGTTTGATGGATGGATGACCATTAGCAGGACTTAAAGTGGGGGTTTGATGGATGGATAACCATTAGCATGACTTAAAGTGGGGGTTTGATGGATGGATAACCATTAGCATGACTTAAAGTGGGGGTTTGATGGATGGATAACCATTAGCATGACTTAAAGTGGGGGTTTGATGGATGGATAACCATTAGCATGACTTAAAGTGGGGGTTTGATGGATGGATAATCATTAGCATCACTTAAAGTGGGGGTTTGATGGATGGATAACCATTAGCATGACTTAAAGTGGGGGTTGATGGATGGATAACCATTAGCAGGACTTAAAGTGGGGGTTTGATGGATGGATAACCATTAGCATTCTTAAAGTGGGGGTTTGATGGATGGATACCATTAGCATGGACTTAAAGTGGGGGTTTGATGGATGGATAACCATTAGCAGACTTAAAGTGGGGGTTTGATGGATGGATAACCATTAGCAGGACTTAAAGTGGGGGTTTGATGGATGGATAACCATTAGCAGGACTTAAAGTGGGGGTTTGTGATGGATGGACCATTAGCAGGACTTAAAGTGGGGGTTTGATGGATGGATGACCATTAGCAGGACTTAAAGTGGGGGTTTGATGGATGGATAACCATTAGCAGACTTAAAGTGGGGTTTGATGGATGGATGACCATTAGCATGACTTAAAGTGGGGGTTTGATGGATGGATAACCATTAGCAGGACTTAAAGTGGGGGTTTGATGGATGGATGACCATTAGCATGACTTAAAGTGGGGGTTTGATGGATGGATGACCATTAGCATGACTTAAAGTGGGGGTTTGATGGATGGATAACCATTAGCAGGCTTAAGTGGGGGTTTGATGGATGGATACCATTAGCAGGACTTAAAGTGGGGGTTTGATGGATGGATAACCATTAGCAGGACTTAAGTGGGGTTTGATGGATGGATAACCATTAGCAGGACTTAAAGTGGGGTTTGATGGATGGATAACCATTAGCATGACTTAAAGTGGGGGTTTGATGGATGGATACCATTAGCATGACTTAAAGTGGGGGTTTGATGGATGATACCATTAGCATGACTTAAAGTGGGGGTTTGATGGATGGATGACCATTAGTATGAATTAAAGTGGGGGGTTTGATGGATGGATGACCATTAGCAGGACTTAAAGTGGGGGTTTGATGGATGGATAACCATTAGCATGACTTAAAGTGGGGGTTTGATGGATGGATAACCATTAGCATGACTTAAAGTGGGGTTTGATGGATGGATAACCATTAGCATGACTTAAAGTGGGGGTTTGATGGATGGATAACCATTAGCGGACTTAAAGTGGGGGTTTGATGGATGGATAACCATTAGCATGACTTAAAGTGGGGGTTTGATGGATGGATACCATTAGCAGACTTAAAGTGGGGGTTTGATGGATGGATAACCATTAGCAGGACTTAAAGTGGGGGTTTGATGGATGGATAACATTAGCATGACTTAAAGTGGGGTTTGATGGATGGATAACCATTAGCATGACTTAAAGTGGGGGTTTGATGGATGGATAACCTTAGCATGACTTAAAGTGGGGGTTTGATGGATAACCATTAGCGACTTAAAGTGGGGGTTGATGGATGGATAACCATTAGCAGACTTAAAGTGGGGGTTTGATGGATGGATAACCATTAGCATGACTTAAAGTGGGGGTTTGATGGATGGATGACCATTAGCAGGACTTAAAGTGGGGGTTTGATGGATGGATGACCATTAGCAGGACTTAAAGTGGGGGTTTGATGGATGGATGACCATTAGCAGGACTTAAAGTGGGGGTTTGATGGATGGATACCATTAGCAGGACTTAAAGTGGGGGTTTGATGGATGGATAACCATTAGATGGACTTAAAGTGGGGTTTGATGGATGGATACCATTAGCAGGACTTAACGTGGGGGTTTGATGGATGGATAACCATTAGCAGGACTTAAAGTGGGTTTGATGGATGGATAACCATTAGCATGACTTAAAGTGGGGGTTTGATGGATGGATAACCATTAGCAGACTTAAAGTGGGGGTTTGATGGATGGATAACATTAGCAGGACTTAAAGTGGGGGTTTTCAGGGTTTTCTGGATGTTTTTGGCGGTTATCCTGAAATACGGTTCGTGGTTGTGACGTTAACGTTTTGTTTGTGGTGGTGTGTGACTCACGGCCACGTTGCGTATCTGCAGTCCAGCGAACCAGCGCAGCTGCTCCAGGACGGCGAGGAAGACTCGGTCTGATGAGGAGG
>JAAKFY010000005.1:828215-837805 GCA_011823955.1 Dissostichus mawsoni
ACTTCTTACATGTTGAACACAAATACCTGTACTCTCTACTTCTTCCATGTGAAACACAAATACCTGTACTTTCTACTTCTTACATGTTGAACACAAATACCTGTACTTTCTACTTCTTACATGTTGAACTCAAATACCTGTACTTTCTACTTCCTACATGTTGAACACAAATACCTGTACTTTCTACTTCTTACATGTTGAACTCAAATACCTGTACTTTCTACTTCTTACATGTTGAACCCAAATACCTGTACTTTCTACTTCTGACATGTTGAACCCAAATACCTGTACTTTCTACTTCTTACATGTTGAATCCAAATACCTGTACTTTCTACTTCTTACATGTTGAACCCAAATACCTGTACTTTCTACTTTCTTCCATGTTGAAACCAAATACCTGTACTTTCTACTTCTTACACTTTGAAACCAAATAACTGTACTTTTTACTTCTTACATGTTGAACCCAAATACCTGTACTTTCTACTTCTGACATGTTGAACCCAAATACCTGTACTTTCTACTTCTTCCTGTTGAACCCAAATACCTGTACTTTCTACTTCTTACACTTGAACCCAAATACCTGTACTTTCTACTTCTTACACTTTGAACCCAAATACCTGTACTTTCTACTTCTTCCATGTTGAACCCAAATACCTGTACTTTCTACTTCTTACACTTTGAACCCAAATACCTGTACTTTCTACTTACATGTTGAACCCAAATACCTGTACTTTCTACTTCTTACACTTTGAACCCAAATACCTGTACTTTTCTACTTCTTACATGTTTGAACCCAAATACCTGTACTTTCTACTTCTTACACTTTGAACTCAAATACCTGTACTTTCTACTTCTGACATGTTGAACTCAAATACCTGTACTTTCTACTTCTTACATGTTGAACCCAAATACCTGTACTTTCTACATCTTACACTTTGAACTCAAATACCTGTACTTTCTACTTCTGACATGTTGAACCCAAATACCTGTACTTTCTACTTCTTACATGTTGAACCCAAATACCTGTACTTTCTACTTCTTCCATGTTGAACCCAAATACCTGTACTTTCTACTTCTTCCATGTTGAACACAAATACCTGTACTTTCTACTTCTTACATGTTGAACCCAAATACCTGTACTTTCTACTTCTTACATGTTGAACCCAAATACCTGTACTTTCTACTTCTGACATGTTGAACCCAAATACCTGTACTTTCTACTTCTTACATGTTGAACCCAAATACCTGTACTTTCTACTTCTTCCATGTTGAACCCAAATACCTGTACTTTCTACTTCTTACATGTTGAACCCAATACCTGTACTTTCTACTTCTTACATGTTGAACCCAAATACCTGTACTTTCTACTTCTTACATGTTGAACCCAAATACCTGTACTTTCTACTTCTTACAGGTTGAACCCAAATACCTGTACTTTCTACATCTTCCATGTTGAACCCAAATACCTGTACTTTATACTTCTTACATGTTGAACCCAAATACCTGTACTTTCTACTTCTGACATGTTGAACCCAAATACCTGTACTTTCTACTTCTTACATTTTGAACCCAAATCCTGTACTTTCTACTTCTTACATGTTGAACCCAAATACATGTACTTTCTACTTCTTACATTTTTAACCCAAATACCTGTACTTTCTACTTCTTCCATGTTGAACCCAAATACCTGTACTTTCTACTTCTTACATGTTGAACCCAAATACCTGTACTTTCTACTTCTTACATGTTGAACCCAAATACCTGTACTTTCTACTTCTTACATGTTGAACCCAAATACCTGTACTTTCTACTTCTTCCATGTTGAAACCAAATACCTGTACTTTCTACTTCTTACACTTTTAAACCAAATACCTGTACTTTCTACTTCTGACATGTTGAACCCAAATACCTGTACTTTCTACTTCTTACATGTTGAACCCAAATACCTGTACTTTCTACTTCTTCCATGTTGAACCCAAATACCTGTACTTTCTACTTCTTACACTTTGAACCCAAATACCTGTACTTTCTACTTCTTACATGTTGAACTCAAATACCTGTACTTTCTACTTCTTACATGTTGAACCCAAATACCTGTACTTTCTACTTCTTACACTTTGAACCCAAATACCTGTACTTTCTACTTCTTACATGTTGAACCCAAATACCTGTACTTTCTACTTCTTACACTTTGAACTCAAATACCTGTACTTTCTACTTCTGACATGTTGAACTCAAATACCTGTACTTTCTACTTCTTACATGTTGAACCCAAATACCTGTACTTTCTACTTCTTACATGTTGAACCCAAATACCTGTACTTTCTACTTCTTCCATGTTGAACCCAAATACCTGTACTTTCTACTTCTTACATGTTGAACCCAAATACCTGTACTTTCTACTTCTTACATGATGAACCCAAATACCTGTACTTTCTACTTCTTACATGTTGAACCCAGATACCTGTACTTTCTACTTCTTCCATGTTGAACCCAAATACCTGTACTTTCTACTTCTTCCATGTTGAACCCAAATACCTATACTTTCTACTTCTTACATGTTGAACCCAAATACCTGTACTTTCTACTTCTGACATGTTGAACCCAAATACCTGTACTTTCTACTTCTTACATTTTGAACCCAAATACCTGTACTTTCTACTTCTTACATGTTGAACCCAAATACCTGTACTTTCTACTTCTTACATGTTGAACACAAATACCTGTACTTTCTACTTCTTCCATGTTGAACCCAAATACCTGTACTTTCTACTTCTTACATTTTGAACCCAAATACCTGTACTTTCTACTTCTTACATGTTGAACCCAAATACCTGTACTTTCTACTTCTGACATGTTGAACCCAAATACCTGTACTTTCTACTTCTTACATTTTGAACCCAAATACCTGTACTTTCTACTTCTTACATGTTGAACCCAAATACCTGTACTTTCTACTTCTTACATGTTGAACCCAAATACCTGTACTTTCTACTTCTCACATGTTGAACACAAATACCTGTACTTTCTACTTCTTACATGTTGAACCCAAATACCTGTACTTTCTACTTCTTACATGTTGAACCCAAATACCTGTACTTTCTACTTCTCACATTTTGAACCCAAATACCTGTACTTTCTACTTCTTACATGTTGAACCCAAATACCTGTACTTTCTACTTCTTACATGTTGAACCCAAATACCTGTACTTTCTACTTCTTACATGTTGAACCCAAATACCTGTACTTTCTACTTCTTCATGTTGAACCCAAATACCTGTACTTTCTACTTCTTACATTTTGAACACAAATACCTGTACTTTCTACTTCTTACATTTTGAACACAAATACCTGTACTTTCTACTTCTTACATGTTGAACCCAAATACCTGTACTTTCTACTTCTTACATGTTGAACCCAAATACCTGTACTTTCTACTTCTTACATGTTGAAACCAAATACCTGTACTTTCTACTTCTTACATGTTGAACACAAATACCTGTACTTTCTACTTCTTACATGTTGAACCCAAATACCTGTACTTTCTACTTCTTACATGTTGAACCCAAATACCTGTACTTTCTACATGTTGAACCCAAATACCTGTACTTTCTACTTCTTACATGTTGAACACAAATACCTGTACTTTCTACTTCTTACATGTTGAACCCAAATACCTGTACTTTCTACATGTTGAACCCAAATACCTGTACTTTCTACTTCTTACACTTTGAACACAAATACCTGTACTTTCTACTTCTTACCTTTGAACCCAAATACCTGTACTTTCTACTTCTTACATTTTGAACCCAAATACCTGTACTTTCTACTTCTTACACTTTGAACACAAATACCTGTACTTTCTACTTCTTACACTTTGAACCCAAATACCTGTACTTTCTACTTCTTACATTTTGAACCCAAATACCTGTACTTTCTACTTCTTACATGTTGAACCCAAATACCTGTACTTTCTACTTCTTACACTTTGAACCCAAATACCTGTACTTTCTACTTCTTACATTTTGAACACAAATACCTGTACTTTCTACTTCTTACATTTTGAACCCAATTACCTGTACTTTCTACTTCTTACATGTTGAACCCAAATACCTGTACTTTCTACTTCTTACATGTTGAACACTAATACCTGTACTTTCTACTTCTTACATGTTGAACCCAAATACCTGTACTTTCTACTTCTTACATGTTGAACCCAAATACCTGTACTTTCTACTTCTGACATGTTGAACCCAAATACCTGAACTTTTCTACTTCTTACATGTTGAACCCAAATACCTGTACTTTCTACTTCTTACATGTTGAACCCAAATACCTGTACTTTCTACTTCTTACATGTTGAACCCAAATACCTGTACTTTCTACTTCTTACACTTTGAACACAAATACCTGTACTTTCTACTTCTTCCACGTTGAACCCAAATACCTGTACTTTCTACTTCTTACATGTTGAACCCAAATACCTGTACTTTCTACTTCTTACATGTTGAACCCAAATACCTGTACTTTCAACTTCTTACATGTTGAACCCAAATACCTGTACTTTCTACTTCTTACATGTTGAACCCAAATACCTGTACTTTCTACTTCTTCCATGTTGAACCCAAATACCTGTACTTTCTACTTCTTACATGTTGAACCCAAATACGATGTGTGTACTTCTACTTGAGTAAAGGATGTGTGTACTTCTACTTGAGTAAAGGATGTGTGTACTTCTGCTTGAGTAAATTATGTGTTTTACTTCTGCTTGAGTAATGCATGTGTGTACTTCTACTTGAGTAAAGCATGTGTGTACTTCTACTTGAGTAAAGCATGTGTGTACTTCTACTTGAGTAATGCATGTGTGTACTTCTACTTGAGTAAAGCATGTGTGTACTTCTACTGAGTAAAGGATGTGTGTACTTCTACCTGAGTACAGGATGTGTGTACTTCTACTTGAGTAAAGGATGTGTGTACTTCTACTTGAGTAAAGGATGTGTGTACTTCTACTTGAGTAAAGGATGTGTGTACTTCTGCTTGAGTAAAGCATGTGTGTACTCTTGCCCTCTCTGGTTGTGTTCAAAATATAGAACTTTATTAGTGTGTGTTACCTGGACAGGATGCAGTTTCCTCGCCACGCTGCCGATGCCCTCCACCGTCGTCACGGCAACCAGGTGAAGAGAGCAGAGCGGCAACAAGCAGGCGTTCACAGAGTGTGTCTGAGGAGTTCAAGAACTACACACACTACAACCTCTGGAGACACACAACACACTCTGGAGACACACAACACACTCTGAGGACACACTACACACTCTGAGGACACAGACACACTCTGAGGACACACTACACACTCTGAGGACACACACACACTACACAGAGTGGACGTGTTATGTAGTGTAGTGTACTCAGGTGTGTGTACAGGTAATACTCAGGTGTGTGTACAGGTAATACTCAGGTGTGTGTACAGGTAATACTCAGGTGTGTGTACAGGTAATACTCAGGTGTGTGAACAGGTAATACTCAGGTGTGTGAACAGATAATACTCAGGTGTGTGTGTGTGTGTGTGTGTGTACAGGTAATACTCAGGTGTGTGAACAGGTAATACTCAGGTGTGTGCGTGTGTGTGTGTGTGTGTGTTTGTGTGTGTGTGTGTGTGTGTGTACAGGTAGTTCTCATGTGTGTGTACAGGTAGTTCTCATGTGTGTGTACAGGTAGTTCTCAGGTGTGTGTGTGTGTGTGTGTGTGGTGTGTACAGGTAGTTTCTCATGTGTGTGTACAGGTAGTTCTCAGGTGTGTGTACAGGTAGTTCTCAGGTGTGTGTACAGGTAGTTCTCAGGTGTGTGTACAGGTAGTTCTCAGGTGTGTGTACAGGTAGTTCTCAGGTGTGTGTGAGGATACAGAATGTTCTGGCTGGGCGTCTGGATTCTGGACAGCATGACGGTGCAGGCTCCACACCCCCCCTGCACAGCCCAGCTTAGTGCCTGTTAGACCCACTGCACACACACACACACACACACACACACACACACACACACACACACACACACCACACACACCACACACACACACACACACACCACACACACACACACAACACACACACACACACACACACACACACACACACACACACCCCACACACACAACACACACCACACACACACACACACACACACACACACACACACACACACACACGAATATATTCCTCTTTTTTGTAATTATAAAAAAATGCTTCACAGAAATCTGAAAAAATTAAATATGTAATAAGAAATAGGAAGTGAAAATGTTCTGAAGTTGTGAAACAGGAAATCCTAAACACTGCTGCATGCATCTATAAAGTGTGTGTGTGTGTGTGTGTGGTGTGTCCACAGAAGAAGTGTTTTAAGTATTTTAATTTATGTGTGTCTATGTGTGGTGTGCGTGTGCACGCATGTGTGTGTGTGTGCGTGTGCGCGCGTGTGTGCGTGTGCGCGCGTGTGTGTGTGCGTGCGTGTGTGCGTGTGTGCGTGTGCGTGTGTGTGTGTGCGTGTGTGTGTGCGTGTGTGTGTGCGTGCGTGTGTGTGCGTGTGTGTGTGTGTGCGTGTGTGTGTGTGTGTGCGTGTGTGTGTGTGGTGTGCGTGTGTGTGTGTGTTCCTACATTTCCTCCTCAGGTACGTCAGCAGGGTCGTCTCAGGATCTGCGTTCCTCTCCACGATCTACAGCACAAAGAAAGAAGATGTAATAATGAATCCACAGAAAGAGTGTTTTAAGTAGTTTATTTCATCTAAACTGAAAACAACATCAATAATATACAAAACTCCTTTTCAACACATTTACACTTTTCTTTGGATATTTAATGACTTTTTTTAGACTTCATTAAATTTTGAATAGATAAGTAGTTATGCACGTGTACAGCTTTAAACCGTTATGTCTTTACTTATTAATATTAAAACAAGTTGTTTTTGGTGCAAACAAGGAAAGATATGAAATGAAAGATGAGTCAGAGTTTCTGACCTCATTCTGAACTCCCCAACTTTGAACCCACATGTTGTTCCGCATTGATGAGTCTTTCACACTTCACTCCTCGTGAATAAGCTGCTTTATTGTCCCTTGTGTCTCGTTTAAAACCCCTGGTTAACCCCCAGTGAACAGGGGAACTAATGAACTCAGAACTATGCTCCAAGCTTCATAGAAACACATCAGATAGATAGAAATACACTTCATTAATTCCACATTGGGACATCCTTTGGTTACAGGACCCGTGTGCTCAACATTCAATACAGATACTTGTAAATCAGTATATCAATCACTATGAACAATGTACAACATTCTGGATAATTATATATATGAAGAATAAATTGATAAAAATATACTTATATAAAGTTAAGTAACTTCACCTTCTTCCCGTTCACGAAGAAGACGAGTTCATCAATCTGGGTTCAGCCATGTTTCCCTGCTGTTCCTGGAGCTCTTCAGTCCATCTGAGAGCTCCTCTCCTGGCCGCTGAGAGGCCCATCCTCCCCCTGGAGGTGTGGCCTTCAGGGACTCTGGAACAACCTCCCAGGACTAATGAGAACACAGGACAACAAAAGCCTTCCATCCTGGATCTCTCTCTCTTTTAATACTAGTCACATTTTGACATTTCTATATGTTTTTATAGCTTTTTATCTTGTTTTTAGTTATTGTTTTATTATTTGACTCCTCTTGTGGTTTTATTATATTGTATGTGTTCCCTGTGCAGCACGTTGAGCTGAGGTGGTTCTAAATGTGCTGTATGAATAAAGATTGAGATTGACTGAAACGCTGACTAAAGTCCATTCTCATGGTGCGTTCAGGTGCTGCTGAGTGTCCTCAGTAGAGATGGGATTTAAGTCATCTGTTAATTGATGAATGGGGGTGCTGAAAGGATCATTTCAAGGAAAGAAAATCAGAAGGTTTGTTTTTACACTCTTGAATGATAATAGGAATGTCCCACTTTTAAGAAGTGACCTTTGACGCCAGTTAAAGTACAGAGATGGGCTAATTATTCACAGCTGGAGGTCAAAGGGCACCAAGCAGACTCAGCTGTGACCAGCGGAGCTAACCATAGCCTGTGTAAAGGGCTAACTATAGAGGAGCTAACCATAGCCTGTGTAAAGGAGCTAACCATAGCCTATGTAAGGAGCTAACCATAGCCTGTGTAAAGGAGCTAAATATAGCCTGTGTAAAGGAGCTAACCATAGCCTGTGTAAAGGAGCTAACCATAGCCGTGTAAAGGAGCTAACCATAGCCTGTGTAAAGGAGCTAACCATAGCCTGTGTAAAGGAGCTAGCCATAGCCTGTGTAAAGGAGCTAACCATAGCCTGTGTAAAGGAGCTAGCCATAGCCTGTGTAAAGGAGCTAACCATAGCCTGTGTAAGGAGCTAATATAGCCTGTGTAAAGGAGCTACCATAGCCTGTGTAAAGGAGCTAACCATAGCCTGAGTAAAGGGCTAACTAAACCTGTGTAAAGGAGCTAACCATAGCCTGAGTAAAGGAGCTAACCATAGCCTGTGTAAAGGAGCTAAATATAGCCTGTGTAAAGGAGCTAACCATAGCCTATGTAAAGGAGCTACATATAGCCTGTGTAAAGGAGCTAACTAAAGCCTGTGTAAAGGAGCTAACCATGCCTGTGTAAGGAGCTAACCATAGCCTGTGTAAAGGAGCTAAATAGCCTGTGTAAGGAGCTAACTAAAGCCTGTGTAAAGGAGCTAACCATAGCCTGTGTAAAGGGCTAACTAAAGCCTGTGTAAAGGAGCTAACCATAGCCTGTGTAAAGGAGCTAACCATAGCCTGTGTAAAGGAGCTAACTAAAGCCTGTGTAAAGGAGCTAACTAAGCCTGTGTAAAGGAGCTAACCATAGCCTGTGTAAAGGAGCTAACCATAGCCTGTGTAAAGGCTAACCATAGCCTATGTAAAGGAGCTAACCATAGCCTGTGTAAAGGACTAAATATAGCCTGTGTAAAGGAGCTAACCATAGCCTGTGTAAAGGAGCTAACCATAGCCTGTGTAAAGGAGCTAACCATAGCCTGTGTAAAGGAGCTAACCATAGCCTGTGTAAAGGAGCTAACCATAGCCTGTGTAAAGGAGCTAGCCATAGCCTGTGTAAAGGAGCTAACCATAGCCTGTGTAAAGGAGCTAGCCATAGCCTGTGTAAAGGAGCTAACCATAGCCTGTGTAAGGAGCTAAATATAGCCTGTGTAAAGGAGCTAACCATACCTGTGTAAAGGAGCTAACCATAGCCTGAGTAAAGGGCTAACTAAAGCCTGTGTAAAGGAGCTAACCATAGCCTGAGTAAAGGAGCTAACCATAGCCTGTGTAAAGGAGCTAAATATGCCTGTGTAAAGGAGCTAACCATAGCCTATGTAAAGGAGCTACATATAGCCTGTGTAAAGGATCTAACTAAAGCCTGTGTAAAGGAGGCTAACCATTGCCTGTGTAAAGGAGCTAACCATAGCCTGTGTAAAGGAGCTAAATATAGCCTGTGTAAAGGAGCTAACTAAGCCTGTGTAAAGGAGCTAACCATAGCCTGTGTAAAGGGCTAACTAAAGCCTGTGTAAAGAGCTAACCATAGCCTGTGTAAAGGAGCT
>JAAKFY010000005.1:843805-848805 GCA_011823955.1 Dissostichus mawsoni
TGAGCTGTGGGAGCGTTTTATATTAAGACTGAGCTGTGGAGCGTTTTATATTAAGACTGAGCTGTAGGAGCGTCTTATATTAAGACTGAGCTGTGGGAGCGTCTTATATTAAGACTGAGCTGTAGGAGCGTCTTATATTAAGACTGAGCTGTGGAGAGCGTCTTATATTAAGACTGAGCTGTAGGAGCGTCTTATATTAAGACTGAGCTGTAGGAGCGTCTTATATTAAGACTGAGCTGTAGGAGCGTCTTATATTAAGACTGAGCTGTGGGAGCGTCTTATATTAAGACTGAGCGTGGGAGCGTCTTATATTAAGACTGAGCTGTAGGAGCGTCTTATATTAGGACTGAGCTGTGGAGCGTCTTATATTAAACTGAGCTGTGGGAGCGTCTTATATTAAGACTGAGCTGTGGGAGCGTCTTATATTAAGATGAGCTGTGGAGCGTCTTATATTAAGACTGAGCTGGGAGCGTCTTATATTAAACTGAGCTGTAGGAGCGTCTTATATTAAGACTGAGCTGTAGGAGCGTCTCATATTAAGACCGAGCTGTAGGAGCGTCTTATATTAAGCTGAGCTGTAGGAGCGTCTCATATTAAGACTGAGCTGTAGGAGCGTTTATATTAAGACCGAGCTGTAGGAGCGTCTCATATTAGACCGAGCTGTAGGAGCGTTTATATTAAGACGAGCTGTAGGAGCGTCTTATAAGACCGAGCTTGTAGGAGCGTTTTATATTAAGACCGAGCTGTAGGAGCGTCTTATATTAGCTGAGCTGTAGGAGCGTCTTATATTAAGACTGAGCTGTAGGAGCGTTTTATATTAAAGACCGAGCTGTAGGAGCGTCTTATATTAAGACCGAGCTGTATGGCGTTTTATATTAAGACTGAGCTTGAAATAACGCGCTTTTCTGCTAAAAGAAATCACGTTCTTGGCTATTTGTATATATTCTAAACGTCAACAGAACAGACTGAGAGTATTTTAAGCAAAGGAACACATTAAATACACGGGGGGCGTGTGGAGGCGTGAGGAGGCGTGTGGAGGCGTGAGGGGGCGTGAGGAGGCGTGAGGAGGCGTGTGGAGGCGTGAGGGGGCGTGAGGAGGCGTGTGGAGGCGTGAGGGGGCCTGAGGGGAAGTGAGGAGGCCGGTGGAGGCGTGAGGAGGCGTGTGGAGGCGTGAGGGGGCGTGAGGAGGCGTGTGGAGGCGTGAGGGGCGTGTGGAGGCGTGTGGAGGCGTGAGGGGGCGTGTGGAGGCGTGTGGGGCGTGAGGAGGCGTGTGGAGGCGTGTGGAGGCGTGAGGGGGCGTGTGGAGGCGTGAGGGGCGTGTGGAGGCGTGTGGAGGCGTGTGGAGGCTGGGGGGGCGTGTGGAGGCGTGTGGAGGCGTGAGGAGGCGTGTGGAGGCGTGTGGAGGCGTGAGGAGGCGTGTGGAGGCGTGAGGAGGCGTGTGGAGGCGTGTGGAGGCGTGAGGGGCGTGAGGAGGCGTGTGGAGGCGTGAGGGGGCGGGTGGTGCTGTGGGTTGTCCGTTGGTGTTGGGATCAGGGGGTCATGTTCAAACCCCACTGCAGTCAGCATGTCGTTGTGTCCCTGAGACCCTTCACCCCAAAGTGCTCCTGTGGGGATTGCCCTCAGTATTGAGTATGTGAGTCTCTTTAGATAAAAGCGTCTAACAAGTGACAGGTCATGTAAAAATAAGCTTGTGTTTTCAAAGAGTTCATTTAAAGTCACAGAAAACGTCTAAACGGACAAAAAACACAACTTTTTTTGCAGATATTAGAACTAACTCTGTTGTGATTGGTCGACCGCTTAGAGATGTCCTGCCCCCTTAGCCTTAGGAGGAAAAATAGCCAATAGGAGCGCGAGTGTTCTGTAGGGATGTCACCGAGTTCTGGAAGTATCAAAGGAGTCTCACGGAGGTGTTATCAAGACAGATGGCTGGTTAGTGATGGACAGGTGGTGTGTGTGTGTGTGTGAGGTGTGTTGTGTGTGTGTGTGAGAGTGTGTGTGTGTGAGGTGTGTGTGTGTGTGTGTGTGGTTGAGGTGTGTGTGTGTGGTGTGTGTGTGAGGTGTGTGTGTGTGAGGTGTGTGTGTGTGTGTGAGGTGTGTGTGTGTGAGGTGTGTGTGTGTTGTGTGGCAGGTGTGTGTGTGTTGTGTGTGTGAGGTGTGTGTGAGGTGTGTGTGTGTGTGTGTGTGAGGTGTGTGTGGCAGGTGTGTGTGTGAGGTGTGTTGTGTTTTGTAGGTGTGTGTGTGTGTGTGTGTGGTGTTTGTGATGGCAGGTGTGTGTGTGGTTTGTGAGGTGTGTGTGTGTGTGTGAGAGGTGTGTGTGGCAGGTGTGGTGTGTGGTGTGTGAGGTGTGTGTGGCAGGTGTGGTGTGTGTGTGTTGTGTGTGGCAGGTGGTGTGTGTATGTGTGAGGGGGGTAACCGAACACCTTGACCCCAGGTTTGCACACCGCCCGATGACCACATGTCAGCCAGGTGTTAATCTGCTGAATGAGCCGCTGACATTTAGCAGGTTACTGGAGATTCACCTGAGAGAGCAGATTTACCTGAGAGAGCAGATTCACCTGAGAGAGCAGATTCACCTGAGAGAGCAGATTCACTGAGAGCAGATTCACCTGAGAGAGCAGATTCACCTGAGAGAGCAGATTCACCTGAGAGAGCAGATTCACCTGAGAGCAGATTCACCTGAGAGAGCAGATTCACCTGAGAGAGCAGATTCACCTGAGAGAGCAGATTCACCTGAGAGAGCAGATTCACCAGAGCAGATTCACCTGAGAGCAGATTCACCTGAGAGCAGTCTCCACCCTGTGTGTCCACCCTGTGTGTCCACCCTATGTGTCCACCCTGTGTGTCCACCCTGTGTGTCCACCCTGTGTGTCCACCCTATGTGTCCACCCTGTGTGTCCACCCTGTGTGTCCACCCTATGTGTCCACCCTGTGTGTCCACCCTATGGGTCCACCCTGTGTGTCCACCCTGTGTGTCCACCCTGTGTGTCCACCCTATGTGTCCACCCTATGTGTCCACCCTGTCATGGACAACATTCAAAGTAGAGTAAATACATTGTAATTACATAGTGATTATAACATGTACATTTTCAGAAAGCTATTTATTCCCTTTCTCAACAACATATTTCAGTTAATGGAAAAAGTATTTGGATAATAATAAAATGATGGTCCTTATGTCCTTCCTGTCACGAACCATGTCATGGAACTTGCTGACAGGGTGGACAATGACAGGGTGGACAATGACAGGGTGGACAATGACAGGGTGGAGACTTGTGGCTAATATTAGCATGTAATGAGCACGTGGTGGACCTTCAGTTAGCAACATGATTCAGTTAGCAAGGTGACTAGGTACTGTTTAACAAATATATTTCGAATTTCTGAAAGGTTTTTCTATGAATTGACATTTCACGATGACAGAGTGGACATGTTAAGTCCCGTCTCGTGACAGAGTGGACAGAGTGGACATGTTAAGCTTAAACATAATATGATTAACATGACCAAATATAAGTTTAAATACTTACTCTGCAACTAGCCACTGTCTCAGCCTCCATTGAGGAAAGACAAAATGGTGGTAGTGATGTCACTGAAAACATCGGATGTTTTCAGTGACATCACTACCACCATTTTGTCTTTCTTCAATGTCTCAGGGTGCGTCTCACTTTGGTTATTTTTAATTTCCTCGCTCCTCGGGCTCGGTTTCACCGGAAGTTGATTTGTCTGCGCCATCTTGAGTAGCGTCCCAGTGGCCTTATTTTGCCGGAGGACCGAGGAGTGATAACGGAGGAGCGATAACTACCAGACCATCCTCCTGTGAAATCCTCAGACACTCGCCCCGCCCCTTACTGTGTATTGCTCACTGATTGGACGATGCAGCGCATGCACTGATCTGGCTGCTTTCAGACGATCAGCTGTGCGGCGTCATCACAAACGGACGTCGCTTCACGTGACGCTCCGGAGGAAACGACGTCCCATTGCTCTTAAAACTCATTTCCCTATTTCTCTCCATGCTTCCCTGGTGGAGGGACTAGACGCAGGGAAACGACGCAAGTGAGGGACCAAGGAATCCATTTAACCGAAGTGAAACGCACCCTCAGCATCCTTTGAGGAAAGACAAAATGGTGGTAGTGATGTCAATGAAAACATCAGATGTTTTTTATGGGGCAGTTACCCCTTAATGACAGGATGGACAGCAATGTCAGGGACACATGGAACATTTTCAATATCATTATGAAGATAGAATATACATGATCAAAATGAGTCGTTTTATCAAGTAACTCGTTGTGGACAATAAAACCATATTACTATTTTAAATGTAGTATCATTGAATCACGTGTTACACACACCGTAGTTAGCAGAGCAGTGTGGGGGACATGCCGACATCACGTACATCCAATGAGAAAATAGGCTATAAAATGAAGGAAACACATTCCAAGAGACTTCTCATTGGACTGATATGTGTGTGAATGTTTGGCCTTTTCTAATAAGACCTCAGAGTTTCATTATTCTGTTCATGTTCATGATGACTGAGTGATTCTGACGGGACACCAACGTTACTTTATAGTGACACTAGGCTTGTTTGAGATGAGCTGCGGCTCGCCTCCAAAGTAGACGAGAATAGCCGATTGCAGCCGGGGAGGTCTCAGAAAGCTCGCCTGAAGTCGGACAGCTCGGAGTCGGCTTGACTCGGTTTGCAAAGGCGGAAATTGCGTTGGCGTTCTTCGTTGCAGATGAAGAAGTGGATGCAAGAGAAATCCCACAATTATTATATCACTGCAAATGAATGACTCAAGTGTCTGTTCATCATAAAACTAATCAATACAAGGGGGTTGAATCCTGCAGGTCAAAGACAGAACCACTTATTACTTTTCAAAACTACTTCCGTCAGTGGTCTTGACCAGTTTGCATTTATAAAGAATGCACAAATGTGTTTAATCGTTAATGTCAGATGTACTAAGTTAATACATTTGTTCCTGCTCAAGATTAGATTCAACTTTATTGATATT
>JAAKFY010000005.1:851305-866305 GCA_011823955.1 Dissostichus mawsoni
ATTAAATATAAATCCATTATTTTATGTTCACTGTTTAAATCAAAATGCACATTTCTATATTTATTATGTTTAACAAATAGTGTCCGTATGTTCTTGTCTCTGATTGGCCAGGAGAATGTTTCCTACGTGGCTATTGGTTGTGCTGGTGGTGGTGGGCGGGGCTAGAGGAGCTGTCAGTCAGTGCTGGGAGCATCCGAGCTGCCAGGACCTGAGCTCTGAGAGCAGCATGCTGGTAAAACTTTAATATTTATTACAGTTTTTTTAAATACTATATATTTACTTTTTCTGACGCGTCCTTAAAGTGTTTTATTTACTGAATATTTTTATTTAATTAATACATTTTTGTTTGTTTGCACATTTGTTGATTTTGTGAGAAAAATCATGAATAAAATCATGAATGAAATCAGGATATATTTGATATTTACCTCTTTCCTGCAGTTATGCATCCAGCTGTGTCACGATGACCTCACGGCGGAGACCCCCGTCATCCCTGGCCCCGCTCACCTGCAGCCCCCCCCTCCGTTCGACTCCTCCCCCCTCCTCCCCCTCCTCTTCCTCCCCCTCCCTCTAGAGGCAAAGCGCTCGTACTCCATGGAGCATTTCCGCTGGGGGAAACCTGTGGGAAGGAAACGACGCCCGGTCAAAGTGTTTTCTGATGACGATGAGGAAGGGGAGGAGCCTGCGGAGGAGGAGGAGCTGAGGAGGCGGGGCTTAAAGGAGGAAGAGGAAGAGGTGATGAAGAAGGACGGGTCGTACAAGATGAAGCACTTCCGATGGGGCTCTCCTCCCAAAAGGTACGGAGGATTCATGAAGAGTTGGGACGAGAGAAACCAGCGTCCATTGATCGCGCTGTTCAAGAACGTGATCAATAAGAGCGCGCAGCAGTGAGGGGGCTTCTCATTGGCCGAGAGCCTCGTCAGAAGACTAATCAGTCGACCAATGGAAAGGCTCGGATGCTGAACGACTGGAAGAGAAGACGTTTATTGATTTCTGTAAATAACTGAAGGATGTGAGAGAATAAAGAGAGATTTGCAAGCAGATGAAACTGTCATTATTTAAAACATTCATTTTAGAGTTGTTTATTAATTAAAGTCTTACCTGAATTTCCCTCCAAGAGCGCACAGCAGTGAGGGGGCGGGGCCTACTGAGTCTCGTTAGCAGACTCAGTCGACCAATGGAAAGGCTCGGATGCTGAGTGACTGTTGATTTCTGTAAATAACTGTGAACATATAAAGAGTGCAAGCAAGATGAAACGTCTGCTGGTTTTTATACTTTAATTATTATATTAAAGAAACATGAATGAGTTATAATGAATAAATATCCTACCTGAGTTCCTTCCAGGTGTATCGTGATACAGGAAGAAGCATCAGGTGTTAAGGAAGTATAAAAAACACAATGCAATAGAGAGGTGCAGTGACGCGTCCTGAAACCCTGCAGGAAGCTGCTGTTCCCTCGGCAACAAGCAGCCGGATCTCTCCAGAGGGTTTAGGGAAAGAGCTGGAAATAAGGTCTGAGGAAAAGGAACCTGTTTGATAAATGCACCTTTTGTTCAGCCGGATAATCTCCACATGTCTACCCTACTTTTATAATGTTCGAATCATAAATCTAATGTCCAGAAGCTAAATGCTAACGTTATGCTATAAAGGAACTGCAGGCGAGTCCAGCAGCACGACTTCAACGTCACGCCAACTTCAGATCCATATTCAAACACACAGATTCTAAATGGAACGAGTTGAAGCGTTTGTTTGAACACTTTGCAGGAGGCAGGTACTTGCTTTCAAGCAGAACAGGGCAAACTAACTTAGAGGAGTGTTTAAGTGTTCGGCGTAAATGACGTACAACGTCCTCAACTTCTGTAGTCCTATTCAGCCACTTGGTAACAACCATCGTTTTCAGACACGTCAACTCTTCAGAAATCACCAGTGGGGTCACTGCTGATGGATTTAATGTCCTAGAACAAAACGTGATCCGTCTCTTCAATGTGTCTCAACCACAGACCTTAGTTCAGATAGTTTCCACAACCTGTGGAGAGATCCCATTGGCTCAGAGACCAGGGAACAGGAGAACTGGATACAGCGTGGGAGGCGGGGCCTCGTTCATTCCTATGAGAGCTGCTCATTGGCTCATGAAGACAAAATGGCCCAACTTTTGAGAGAGCGAAACGTCACAAAAGTATTCATATAATCATATAATCCGTTCTTATTGTGCATCCATGGTTAAAGGTAAAACTCCTTTAGTACTGAACACGTCACATGACCGTGCCGGGCGGCGCGGTCCCGTGGGTTAGATCCGCGTTCATAAAGCCGAGGAAAATAACTCTCAGAATAACGTTATTAGCACATTTTACAACTTGAGGACCGAATGTTTTTGATAAGAACAAATGTTCATCCTGGGTAGTTTATTTAGTTTAAGAAACATTATCCAACGATTTACAGACGTCTCTTTCCCGATGTTAGTCAATGGGAAAAGTCTTTCCGGGCCCAGCGACTGATACGGAAGTGTAGTACCGCCCTTTGGCCACAACGAATATTTCCCTCAGAGTCCAGCGCACTTCCTGGGGGCTCGGTCTAACGGACCATGTGAGTGATAATAACACAGAAAACAGATTCTTATTCATTATTTGTTGTTTATTTGTTCAGATAAACAAAAGCAAAGGAGTCTTAAAGCCCCTGGAAATAATTGGAATATTCTCTACGACATAACCAACAAACAAGAAGGGAAACGCCACATTAAAATAACAATATTATTATAATTGACCTTTAAAGTCACATTTAATTACAACTGAAAACAGAACACACAACTTCAATAAAGTGAATTATTCCAATGTTCTCGAGCAACAGGACCGAGGCTGTGATTTACAACATGTTATCACTCAATACAATCATGGGTTCATCTGCAGATTCTTTCATGGATCGTCTGTAAAATGTCACCAAAGAGTTATTAATGTCTACAAATGTATGAGAAAATTATTAGAAAAAGGGCAATTTATGTAGAAAAGAATAATGTGGAAAATCTTTTTTTAAATTTGAAAATAAAATAAAAATACCTGAGCGGTGTTAATAGACACACTTGAGGGTCTAAAGACCACTTGAGGGTCTAATAGATTTAGATTTTTGGGTTAACGTTTCCATCACATGTCACTTGTTAGACGCTTTTATCCAAAGCGACTTACATACTCAATACTGAGGTCAATCCCCACAGGAGCACTTTGGGTGAAGTGTCTCAGGGACACAACGACATGCTGACTGCAGTGGGGTTTGAACCTGTGCCCCCCTGATCCCAACACCAACGCTCTATCCACTGCGCCACACGCCTCCACACACCTGAGGGTCTATAGACACACCTGAGGGTCTAAAGACCACCTGAGGGTCTACTTGAGGGTCTAATAGACACACCTGAGGGTCTAATAGACACACCTGAGGGCCTATAGACACACCTGAGGGCCTATAGACACACCTGAGGGTCTAATAGACACACCTGAGGGTCTATAGACACACCTGAGGGTCTATAGACACTCTGAGGGTCTAAAGACCACCTGAGGGTCTATAGACACACCTGAGGGTCTAAAGACCACCTGAGGGTCTAATAGACACACCTGAGGGTCTATAGACACACCTGAGGGTCTAATAGACACATCTGAGGGTCTAATAGACACATCTGAGGGCCTATAGAACACCTGAGGGTCTAATAGACACACTGAGGGTCTAAAGACCACCTGAGGGTCTAATAGACACACCTGAGGATCTATAGACACACCTGAGGGTCTAAAGACCACCTGAGGGTCTAATAGACACACCTGAGGATCTATAGACACACCTGAGGGTCTAAAGACCACCTGAGGGTCTAATAGACACAGAGGTCGGGGAACTTCATCTCGTGGAGCGGCGAGGAGGAGAGAAACCAACGGAGAGGGAGGAGGACGGACGATCAGAGAAAACACCTGATCCAGACGAGACTGCAGCAGGGAGCTCACACACACACACACACACACACCACACACACACACACCACACACACACACACACCACACACACACACACACACACACACACACCACACACACACACACACACACACACACACACCCACACACACACACACCACACACACACACACACACACACACACAAATATATTAACATCAAATTAAAATTGAATAAACGTATGCAATAAAAAAAATCTGAAATATATTTTGTGAAATAAATAAAAATTAAAGGAAAATTATACTAATAATTATCGTACAAAATTAAAAGCAGATATTATTAAAATAAATATTAAATATTAAAGACAAAATGAATGTCAAAATATAGCGCAGACGTTGTTTTATTCTGGTGGCTTTAAATAAAAAAATATATGTATTATTTGAAATAAATATAAAACTATAGATGAAATAAAGAGACGGACCCGGGCTCCGCAGTGAGCGGCGATCTCCTCAAACGGCGCCGTCTGAAATCTCTCCTTCATCTTCCTCCTGCGCTCCTCTTCCTCCGCCCCCCCGCTGTCCTCTGCATCGGAAGCAGCAGAATAAAATGTTAGAAAATAAATGAAAACTCAAGTTAAAATAGAATTAAAGAAAAGAAAACACTTTCTAATGGTTAGCTCCTCTAAGGTTAGCCCCTCTATGGTGAGCTAGCTCCTCTATGGTTCTCCTCTATGGTGAGCTAGCTCCTCTATGGTTAGCTCCTCTATGGTGAGCTAGCTCCTCTATGGTTAGCCCTCTATGGTGAGCTAGCTCCTCTATGTTGGTCCTCTATGGTTGGCTCCTCTATGGTTAGCTCCTCTATGGTTAGCTCCTCTATGGTGAGCTCCTCTATGGTTAGCTCCTCTATGGTTAGCTCCTCTATGGTGAGCTCCTCTATGGTTAGCTCCTCTATGGTTAGCCCCTCTAAGGTTAGCTCCTCTATGGTTAGCTCCTCTATGGTTAGCTCCTCTAAGGTTAGCTCCTCTATGGTTAGCTCCTCTATGGTTAGCTCCTCTATGGTTAGCTCCTCTATGGTTAGCCCTCTAAGGTTAGCTCCTCTATGGTGAGCTCCTCTATGGTTAGCTCCTCTATGGTTAGCCCCCTCTATGGTTAGCTCCTCTATGGTTAGCTCCTCTATGGTGAGCTCCTCTATGGTTAGCTCCTCTATGGTTAGCTCCTCTATGGTGAGCTCCTCTATGGTTAGCTCCTCTATGGTGAGCCCTCTATGCTCCTCTATGGTTGGCTCCTCTATGGTTAGCCCCTCTAAGGTTAGCTCCTCTATGGTTAGCTCCTCTATGGTTAGCTCCTCTAAGGTTAGCTCCTCTATGGTGAGCTCCTCTATGGTTAGCTCCTCTATGGTGAGCTCCTCTATGGTTAGCTCCTCTATGGTGAGCTCCTCTATGGTTAGCTCCTCTATGGTTAGCTCCTCTATGGTGAGCCCCTCTATGCTCCTCTATGGTTGGCTCCTCTATGGTTAGCCCTCTATGGTTAGCTCCTCTATGGTTAGCTCCTCTATGGTTAGCTCCTCTATGGTTAGCTCCTCTAAGGTTAGCCCCTCTATGGTTAGCTCCTCTATGGTGAGCCCCTCTATGGTTAGCTCCTCTATGGTTAGCTCTCTATGGTTAGCTCCTCTATGATTAGCCCCTCTAAGGTTAGCTCCTCTATGGTTAGCTCCTCTATGAGCTCCTCTATGGTGAGCCCTCTATGGTGAGCTCCTCTATGGTGAGCTCTCTATGGTTAGCTCCTCTATGGTGAGCTCCTCGATGGTTAGCTCCTCTATGGTGAGCTCCTCTATGGTTAGCTCCTTGGTTAGCTCCTCTATGGTTAGCTCCTCTATGGTGAGCTCCTCTATGGTGAGCTCCTCGATGGTTAGCTCCTCTATGGTGAGCTCCTCTATGGTGAGCTCCTCTATGGTTAGCTCCTCTATGGTTAGCTCCTTGGTTAGCTCCTCTATGGTTAGCTCCTCTATGGTGAGCTCCTCTATGGTTAGCTCCTCTATGGTTAGCTCCTCTATGGTTAGCTCCTCTATAGTTAGCTCCTTGGTTAGCTCCTCTATGTTAGCTCCTCTATGTTAGCTCCTCTATGGTTAGCTCCTCTATGGTTAGCTCCTCTATAGTTAGCTCCTTGGTTAGCTCCTCTATGTTAGCTCCTCTATGTTAGCTCCTCAATTTTAGCTCCTCTATGGTTAGCTCCTCTATGGTTAGCTCCTTGGTTAGCTCCTCTATGGTTAGCTCCTCTATGGTTAGCTCCTTGGTTAGCTCCTCTATGGTTAGCTCCTCTATAGCTCCTTGGTTAGCTCCTCTATGGTTAGCTCCTCTATGGTTAGCTCCTTGGTTAGCTCCTCTATGGTTAGCTCCTCTATGGTTAGCTCCTTGGTTAGCTCCTCTATGGTTAGCCCCTCTATGGTTAGCCCCTCTATGGTTAGCTCCTCTATGGTTAGCTCTGTTAGCTCCTCTATGGTTAGCTCCTCTATGGTTAGCCCTCTATGGTTAGCTCCTCTAAGGTTAGCTCCTTCATGGTTAGCTCCTCTATAGTTAGCTCCTCTATGGTTAGCTCCTCTATGGTGAGCCCCTCTATGGTTAGCCCCTCTATGGTTAGCTCCTCTAAGGTTAGCTCCTTCATGGTTAGCTCCTCTATAGTTAGCTCCTCTATGGTTAGCTCCTCTATGGTGAGCCCCTCTATGGTTAGCTCCTCTATGGTTAGCTCTGGTTAGCTCCTCTATGGTTAGCTCCTCTATGGTTAGCCCTCTATGGTTAGCTCCTCTATGGTTAGCTCAAACAAAACAATTGGGTTAAAGAAAACAAATTGATTATGTTTTATAAAAGTATAATCCTATATCGAATGTGTCTAAAAAGCATTTTAAAGATAAATAAATAAAAGGTGTTGAAAAAGGATTTTAAATAATACATTTATTGAATGAATAAGGGAAAGAATAATAAACAACAACTCACCGATGGCGTTCTTCAGCGTCTCGAAGGTGATCTGCTCTGTCTGAGGTTTCTGAGGGGTTAGTAATGAGTTAATGAGATACTGTCTCAGATATAATAATGTGTCTGAATGCTCTTCAGTGAATCAGACTGTGGAGCCTCGCAGCAGAACGGAGGGTCCATCTGCAGAGACGCCACGTCCACCAGGCTCTTCCTGCGGGACAGACGCTCCTCCTCTGCAACACAATCAGATTCAGGTTCATTACCAGGTAGGTTGACACGTGGGGTACTGCTACTGAGTACTGGGAGTACTGCTACTGAGTACTGGGAGTACTGGGAGTACTGCAACTGAGTACTGGGAGTACTGGAGTACTGCTACTGAGTACTGGGAGTACTGGGAGTACTGGGGTACTGCAACTGAGTACTGGGAGTACTGGGAGTACTGGGAGTACTGCAACTGAGTACTGGGAGTACTGGGGGTACTGCTACTGAGTACTGGGAGTACTGCTACTGAGTACTGGGAGTACTGGGAGTACTGGGAGTACTGCAACTGAGTACTGGCAGTACTGCTACTGAGTACTGGGAGTACTGCAACTGAGTACTGGGAGTACTGGGAGTACTGCTACTGAGTACTGGGAGTACTACAACTGAGTACTGGGAGTACTGGGAGTACTGCTACTGAGTACTGGGAGTATTGGGAGTACTGCTACGGAGTACTGGGAGTACTGCTACTGAGTACTGGGAGTACTGGGAGTACTGCTACTGAGTACTGGGAGTACTGGGAGTACTGCAATTGAGTACTGGGAGTACTGGGAGTACTGCTACTGAGTACTGGGAGTACTGGGAGTAGCTACTGAGTACTGGGAGAACTGCAAACTGAGTACTGGGGTACTGCTACTGAGTACTGGGAGTACTCGGAGTACTGGGAGTACTGCTACTGAGTACTGGGAGTACTACTACTGATTACTGGGAGTACTGGGAGTACTGCTACTGAGTACTGGGAGTACTGCTACTGAGTACTGGGAGTACTGGGAGTACTGGGAGTACTGCTACTGAGTACTGGGAGTACTACTACTGAGTACTGGGAGTACTACTACTGAGTACTGGGAGTACTGGGATTACTGGGAGTACTACTACTGAGTACTGGGAGTACTGGGAGTACTACTACTGAGTACTGGAAGTACTGCTACTGAGTACTGGGAGTACTGCTACTGAGTACTGGGAGTACTGCTACTGAGTACTGGGAGTACTGGGAGTACTACTACTGAGTACTGGGAGTACTGGAAGTACTGCTACTGAGTACTGGGAGTACTACTACTGAGTACTGGGAGTACTGGGAGTACTGGGAGTACTGGGAGTCTACTACTGAGTACTGGGAGTACTGGGAGTACTGCTACTGAGTACTGGGAGTACTGCTACTGAGTACTGGGTGTACTGGGAGTACTGCTACTGAGTACTGGGAGTACTGCAACTGAGTACTGGGAGTACTGGGAGTACTGGGATTACTGGAGTACTACTACTGAGTACTGCTACTGAGTACTGGGAGTACTACTACTGATTACTGGGAGTACTGGGAGTACTGCTACTGAGTACTGGGAGTACTGCTACTGAGTACTGGGAGTACTGCTGCTGAGTACTGGGAGTACTGCTACTGAGTACTGGGAGTACTGGGATTACTGGGAGTACTACTACTGAGTACTGGGAGTACTGCTACTGAGTACTGGGAGTACTACTACTGATTACTGGGAGTACTGGGAGTACTGCTACTGAGTACTGGGAGTACTGCTACTGAGTACTGGGAGTACTGCTACTGAGTACTGGGAGGACTGGGAGTACTGGGAGTACTGCTACTGAGTACTGGGAGTACTACTACTGAGTACTGGGAGTACTGCTACTGAGTACTGGGAGTACTGGGAGTACTACTACTGAGTACTGGAAGTACTGCTACTGAGTACTGGAGTACTGCTACTGAGTACTGGGAGTACTGCTACTGAGTACTGGGAGTACTGGGGTACTACTACTGAGTACTGGGAGTACTGGAAGTACTGCTACTGAGTACTGGGAGTACTACTACTGAGTACTGGGAGTACTGGGAGTACTGGGAGTACTGGGAGTACTACTACTGAGTACTGGGAGTACTGGGAGTACTGCTACTGAGTACTGCTACTGAGTACTGTGTACTGGGAGTACTGCTACTGAGTACTGGGAGTACTGGGAGTACTGCAACTGAGTACTGGGAGTACTGCTACTGAGTACTGGGAGTACTGGGAGTACTGCAACTGAGTACTGGGAGTACTGCTACTGAGTACTGGGAGTACTGGGAGTACTGCAACTGAGTACTGGGAGTACTGGGATTACTGGGAGTACTACTACTGAGTACTGGGAGTACTGCTACTGAGTACTGGGAGCTACTACTGATTACTGGGAGTACTGGGAGTACTGCTACTGAGTACTGGGAGTACTGCTACTGAGTACTGGGAGTACTGCTGCTGAGTACTGGGAGTACTGCTACTGAGTACTGGGAGTACTGGGATTACTGGAGTACTACTACTGAGTACTGGGGTACTGCTACGGAGTACTGGGAGTACTACTACTGATTACTGGAGTACTGGGAGTACTGCTACTGAGTACTGGGAGTACTGCAACTGAGTACTGGAGTACTGGGATTACTGGGAGTACTACTACTGAGTACTGGGAGTACTGCTACTGAGTACTGGGAGTACTACTACTGATTACTGGGAGTACTGGGAGTACTGCTACTGAGTACTGGGAGTACTGCTACTGAGTACTGGGAGTACTGGGAGTACTGCTACTGAGTACTGGGAGTACTACTACTGAGTACTGGGAGTACTGCTACTGAGTACTGGGAGTACTGGGAGTACTACTACTGAGTACTGGAAGTACTGCTACTGAGTACTGGAAGTACTGCTACTGAGTACTGGGAGTACTGCTACTGAGTACTGGGAGTACTGGGAGTACTACTACTGGAAGTACTGCTACTGAGTACTGGGAGTACTACTACTGAGTACTGTGAGTACTGTGAGTACTGTGAGTACTACTACTGAGTACTGGGAGTACTGCTACTGAGTACTGGGAGTACTGCTACTGAGTACTGGGAGTACTGCTACTGAGTACTGGGAGTACTACTACTGAGTACTGGGAGTACTGTGAGTACTGTGAGTACTACTACTGAGTACTGGGAGTTGCTACTGAGTACTGGGTACTGCTACTGAGTACTGGGAGTACTGCTACTGAGTACTGGGAGTACTGGGAGTACTGGGAGTACTGCTACTGAGTACTGGGAGTACTGCTACTGAGTACTGGGAGTACTGCTACTGAGTACTGGGAGTACTGGAAGTACTGCTACTGAGTACTGGGAGTACTGGGAGTACTACTACTGAGTACTGGGAGTACTGGGAGTACTACTACTGAGTACCGGGAGTACTGGGAGTACTAATACTGAGTACTGGGATACTGCTACTGAGTACTGGGAGTACTGGGAGTACTACTACTGAGTACTGGAAGTACTGCTACTGAGTACTGGGAGTACTGCTACTGAGTACTGGAGTACTGGGAGTACTACTACTGAGTACTGGGAGTACTGGAAGTACTGCTACTGAGTACTGGGAGTACTACTACTGAGTACTGGGAGTACTGTGAGTACTGGGAGTACTACTACTGAGTACTGGGAGTACTGTGAGTACTGGGAGTACTACTACTGAGTACTGGAGTACTGTGAGTACTGTGGAGTACTGCTACTGAGTACTGGGAGTACTGCTACTGAGTACTGGGAGTACTGGAGTACTGGGAGTACTGGGAGTACTGCTACTGATTACTGGTACTGCATACTGAGTACTGGGAGTACTGCTACTGAGTACTGGGAGTTATATTAATACACAGTTGATGTACAGCGCCAAATCCCCCCATAAATATTGGTAATTTTGGACGAATAAAGAAAGAAATTAAGATTATGTGTGTGTGTGTGTGTGTGTGTGTGTGTGTGTACCTGTAATCTGAGGTGTGTACGGCGTGTTGAGTCGCTCGCTGTGAGTGCTGTAGCTACTCCTGTCAGAGCCTCGCTGATCTTTGATTGGACGAAAAGAGAGGCTTCATCCACCTGCAGCTCACCCTCAGGGAGACTGACACACACACACACACACACACACCACACACACACACACACACACACACACCACACACACACACACACACACACCAAACAACACACACACACACACACACTATTAGAAACAACTTGAATTCAAACTGTTTTCATGTCAATAAAAGTGAAAAAAATAGGTGTATCTTCAGGTGTGTCTCACCTGGGGGAGTCAGAGAACCGTCTTCAGGCAGCAGGTGAGGGGCGGAGCTCTGACGACCCTCGATCACTGCACACACACACACACACACACACACAACACACACACACACACACACACACACACCACACCACAACACACCAAACCACGTAAGACGACAGGGATCATAATAAACAACAACAACAACAACAGTGTAAACTAGAGAATGTAATTCCTGAAGAAAACTGCTAGTGTGAATGCTTGTGCTGAAAAGCTGAGGCTGAGCTGCTATGCTGAAATGTAATGAGAAGAAAGGGAGAATTTAGATTGAAACCTAACCCTAACCATGAACACTGGGGGCTTGAATGTGTGATGAGAAGAAAAGAAAGTAAAAAGGCTTGGAAAAGCAGCAGAATATTTGAACTGCAAACCTTTGAACTAACTGATGGCGAATGATCTGTCGCCATGCCAACGGCATTTGATGACATCCCATAATACGCTTAGATGCGTTGATGGCTGCATCGTTACCAAACCTGTGAAGTTTTGGGCCGTTTGGAGCATTTTCACTGAAGTTATGAGAAAACCGTGTTTCATGGCGAGCATTGTGTTGCCATGGCAACGGCATGTCCGTAGATGTCTTCACTCTGGACTGTTAGCACACGTGTGAAGTTTGAGCACTTTTTGAACATTTTCATAGGAGTTATAGCGACATCGTGTTTTATGGCGAGGGATGCGTTTCCATGGAAACGGCATATGATGACACCCCATCATTGACGTAGAACTGTTGAGGGCAGGACCGTTAACCATTATCTGAAGTCTGCCGCTCTGAGCACGTCAGTTACAGTATGACATCATCGTGTTCCATGACACGAGTGTCCAGAGATCAAAGGTTTCCATTGTTCTGAATGAGAGATAAAGCTCTTACATGGGAACGTTTTGTTCAAGAAACCGTAACAGATATCTGTGAAATTTCAAAGCGTGAAGCATCTGAAGGACCCTGAGTATCTGAAGTGGCTTTTTGTGTCCTTTCGGGTCAATAATGTGGCCTTTTTGGCAGATGAACTAAAGGTGGCGGCTGCTGCTGTGAGGAAAGATCAGCCTGAAATTACAATGGGCTTTAAGGAGACATGTTGAAAATTTTTGTCACTTCGTGCCCTCAAGAGGCATTTTGTTTAATTATTTGTCATTTTTCAAGCTACGAGATGTTTGCCTACGTTTGTCATGAAAAGTTATGTCTCAGGAATGTAGGGTTTGGGAATTATGGCAGTTTAAAAAAAAAATATGAAGGCAAAATTAAATCTGTCCTCCACTCTAGCTGTGACATCACACACTCTAAAATCTGAAGAAGGCCTCTTTACCAAGGTCTGAACAATGTTGATATCTCTAAAAGTAAGAATCAGATTTAAAAGTTGTGTTACACGAATAATGTCAGAAAGATGTGTAACATTTAAAGTTGGAATGAGGTTTCTGAGTGAAAGTATGAAGGAGCAGTTAGCAGTTGAAGTCGCATGAAGATTGTTGAAGTCTGAAGAGTTTCTCCATTGACTTCAATGGTTAAAAATGTGATGAATTATGGGATGTATCTCTGGAATTATGAAAGTTATGAATGAGAAAAGTAATAGCAATCGATTCCGACGAGCTGAACGTTTTGATGTTTGAACGGAGTTTCTGCGATGTTCAATGTGGGAGAAGAAGACGGACAAATAACGGGGGAATCAAGATTTTGAATAACATATACACTAATAAAGCACCTGAGAGACGAGCAGTGTGAAGGGGGGGGGCGGGCCAGGTGAGACAGCAGGTGCAGGAATGTGGCGCAGAGGGCGTGAACCCCCACAGCGGTTATACACCGACAGGCTCTCCTGATTGGACAACGCCAGCTCCTGACCGGCCAATCACGAGAGAGGAGATCCATTAATGAATATTCACACATATTTGATACATACAGGTATTCTTTAATTTTCAAAGCAAACATTCCTTTAAATATTTTAAATTGGTCATAAATGATTGGTTTTATTCAACACACAAACTCTTAATTAATCCACATATTTATATATATTATTGTGACTGTTACCTGCAGAGCGAGTGTGAGGCGGATCAGGTCCAGCATCACCTCCTCATTGGCCAGCTCCACACTGACCACAGCCAATAGGGTGAAGAGGGCCTGGTAGTGGCTCCGCCCATGCTCCTCCTTACAGGTGAGGAACAGTGGCGGTACAGACGCTGAGCGTGCTACACACACACACATATACAGTTTTACACACACACACACACACACACACACACACACACACACACACACACACACACACACACACACACACACCCACACACACACACACACACACACACACCCAAACACACACACACACAACACACACACACACACACATTAATATATATATTATTACATATTGTCTCTGTCAGAGATGTATCTCTCACCTTCCTGATGAACAGGTTGTCCTGCCGAGAGCAGCGCTCCTCCTTCAACTCCAACACACACACCTCCATCGTCACACTGCAGACACACACACACTACATTATTACCCAGGTTACGCTCAAGTGTGTGTGTGTGTGTGTGTGTGTGTGTGTGTGTGCACCTGGCTCTCAGCCTCTCTGTGTTGTGGTGTCTATCCAGCAGCAGATGCAGTGTGTGTGTTGTGTGTATATATAATATATATATATATATATATATTAATATGGTGTGGTGTGTGTGTGGTGTGTGTGTGTGTGTGTGTGTGTGTGTGTGTGTGTGCGCCTGGCTCTCAGCCTCACCAGAGGCCTGTACGACGAAGCCGGAGTTTCTCTTAGCGAGCTAACTTCAGGGAAAACTCTGGGTCTCCGGTCCTACGACGCTGGTTCTCTTCTTAGCGGGCTAGATCTCCATGGTAACTGATGCTGAGCGGCTAACCTGGTCCGGAGCAGGTTAGGTTGCAGGCTAAGAGATCAACTCAGTGAAAGCACCGCCTGCTGACCAATCAGAGCTCAGTGTGCGGAGTTAAAGCGATCAAGTCATATTACAGGAGAAAGGAAATACAGAGAAACTGCCGTTGCAGGAAAGACGGCCGGCAAAATCACCGACTGTGTGAACGTGAACATGAATAGAATATCACCTCCCATCTTCAGAGCAATCTGACTATTATAACATTAGCGTTAAGAAAGCTTACTGAAATATCTGCCACAACACAAGTAACCGGATCAAAGTAACATGACGTACAGTCCACTGTGAGTGCAGACGTGGATGTGTCCCATTATCATTCATATCACATCATAATGTATCATATATCTCCTTATCTGAGTCAGCTGAGCCGGATCTGGCCGTGCAGCACTCACAGTGTCACATACTGTATGCAGAAGGATTATTTTAAGCAACACATTAAGTTGAGGAAACACTCGAGTCAAATGTAATGAAAGTCAGATCGTGTCTTAGACGGGGCAGTGATATCATAAACCTGTTAATGGACGCATTCAAACACTTGTTCTGTTACCAGCTGTATTCACCTGCAGGTGCAGCTATGTGGCTTTGATCCTGGATCAAGTGTTTAAGTCATGGATGTTTAAAGTTAACTTCTTCATATTTGTCTAATATTATAGTTCACTTTTCATTCAGGAAGTATGACGCTGTGCTGTCAGTGCGCTTCTCCATGTTTGTGATTGGTCGAATGCTCCAAATACCACCCTCTCATGTGAACGCGCTCCTAACTAGATAGAACACGGCTGGCTTGAGCGATCCACTTGATAACCGCGTCGTAGGACCGCTTAGCGAGAGCGCGTATGTTTTGGATTAGGCCAACCGGCTAACTCAAACATATCC